>JAKCPI010021591.1:0-37762 GCA_023213315.1 Euborellia annulipes
AATAAGAGAAATTATTGAAGAAAGCTTTCTTTAAGTAAATCATTGAAGTCAGTGGCTGTTTTTCTATAGGCAGGAGAAGAAGCAGGTACAGCCATAAAACAAAAACCTCCGATTTAATACAATTTAATGAGACGTTTCGGGTGAATTTTCATTCTCACTAAATAAATACGATGGCCCACATCGCCTAGGACATGATACATACATTTACATGTATTGCCCTATTGACCAATTCCGGGACTTTTAACAATTTTGAAGGACTGAAGATGGGTAGATGAAATTCACCGAAACGTCTCATTAAATTGTATTAAATCGGAGGCTTTTGTTTTTTGGCTGCACCTGCTTCTTCTCCTGTCTACAAGATTGAATTTGATTGTTTCAAGCAATATATACAATTTATTGCCCTGAGGATGGGAATGAGGCGTTCCCGAAATTAAAAAAAAAAATTATTCTATGCTGGCTGGCTTCATGCTCCCCTGGATGTTGATTTTTATGTGTAGATTCATGTGGGAAAGTGTAATTTCTTTCACTTCTAAGTATCACCCCTAGAATGCGCTAGTGTCGTTTTTCAATTTGGCGTTTTGCTCTTATTTTCATCATTTGTCTAACTGATGTCAAGTTAAACACATGGCAGTACAATTTTTAGGAGAAATATGTGCATTATATACAATAATATCACAATATTTTAAATACATCGCGTTTTTAAACTGCTTTCCTGAAAAAAGAGACGTTTTGAGTTGTGTCACTTTACCATTTAAGGAGCGATATGATATAATTTATTATTATTATTTTTAAATTTGATAAAAAAATTTTCAAAGTTGCTAGTTTTATTTCTAAAAAATTACAACGTTTCGGCCACTCATTCTGTGATCTTCTTCAGATAAAATTCAGCTAAGATTATAAAGTGTATTGTTAACAATACATCTGTGACAATCTCAATTGAATTGAAAGCATTAATAATTCTAATATATCAGCGAAAACTAAATATATCTCGACACAAACAAAATCTAGTGGGACAAGCACAGAATTCAACTTTCAACAACCGAAGGTAAGAGAACGTTGTGTACTGTGCAACCAGTCACACTACAGTATAGAAGAGAGCATCAACATTTGCAATTCATATTTGTGAAAACTTCTTATAAAATTTTTTTTTATGGAAAGTTGATCCAACATTTTAAAGATATAACAGTAGTTAGACCTTTTTTTTTTCATTTATTTGAAATTAGGCCAAACTGGATCTTATTATAACATGTTATAAATTTGATGTTAAAGCGACAAATCCCAATGAAATAAATATGGAGTATGCCCCTTTACTCTGAGCATTTATTGATAAAAAAAGGGTCGAAACGTCTTTCGATTAACCTGCAATATAACTGCCACATTTAATTATTATATTTTTTTATTGGCCTTTCCGTTCTCTCAATTATTAACATTTCTTCTTTCAAGTGAATTTCTCGTCGGTTGGTGCTCGATGCAATTGTTCTCTTTGCTTGGCTAACTCTCTCTCTCTCTCTCTCTCTTGATTGCAAACACTGATAAAGAGAAAGAGAGAGAGATTTCTTTCCCAAAATAAAAAGCAAAAAAAAAGATAAAACACATAAATATTTATTAGAAATATTTGAATAATAATACAAATAATAGACCACCAGACGAGTTAATAAACCAACTCAACGAGATTCTCTCCTTCCGGGTCATCGACTTCTTCCACCTCCTCCCAGACTCTAATAAATTAAATTACCTATGTGAAATTGACAAAAAAATAAATAAATAGACAATAGAATTGCAAAACTTTACAAGAATTTTCTATACTCTTTGAATGAACCTATCAATACAGTGGTGTACTTTAAGACGGAATAGGAGCTGAAGGTGTTACGCATGTTTTTCCCGATAAGATAGCGTTGTGTGTCATAAGAAGTATGCCCAAAAAATCAAGTAATTCAAAAATTTGCCAAGAGATGTCAGAATGGTAGCTAATAATATTTAATGCATTTGGTTGATTTGCATTGATCTTTTAACAATAAATACTTTATAAATGTTATTATATATTATGTATCTTTTATAAAAGCATAAAAATATATAAATATAGGCCAGATATAGGCTAATACTATATCGGCTGTTAGACTAGCCTGCCATCTATTGCAAGAATGCTGAACCAATTTGACAGTTTTTTAAATAAATCATCTAAGCTTATTTTAAAAATTTCTTTTTTTTTTTTTTTTAAAACATTCACACTTTTTTTTCTCATTCACACTCACACTCCACACACACATTCACACAGTCTTTTCGGCAACTCAGGCCATTTAAGACTTTAGACGATAACCGTTATTATATAAATATACATATAGGGGTCCAGGCATTCTTATTTAAGCCATTTGGTATCCAATTGGCTTAAATAAAATCATCGGACTGCCTGGGGTCCGAACCCGCGACGTTTGGTATACGAGGTTAGCACGCTAACCTCTACGCCATGCCCCGAGGGCTAAAAAATTTCTTAATTAATATGTGATTAATAATAACAATAAATTCATTTTTAAATTTAAAAAAAATTAAAGATTATTGGGACAGATTGTTTTTTTGTATTTGCTTGATAACAAAAAAAATTAATTACGATAATTTTTTAATAAGTTATTAAACAAATTATAACTCTCTGTCACAATAATCTCTTATGAATTTAATTCATTTAAAAAAAAATTCCTTATAATAGTCTAGTTTTTTTTAAAGTTCGTTTAGACGTCGCTCCTGAACCCCCTTAAGACTTTTTCCTTCCTCTTTTTATAAATCTTTATTTCGTTCTTTCTAATTCGACTCCCTAACAATGGAGCAATTTACTCCAACAGGTATCTACGTAAAATAGCTGGTATCGATATCGAGTATGACCCCTCCATCGTTGTTGTTGTTGTTGTTTAATCCCAGAGAGAAACGATCCTATTGGAATTTATATATTTTTGTGGTTGATTCTATTATAACAGTATAGGGCTATAATAATAATAATTTCTAATAACATAATAGATGACGATATGTGATGGAAAATTCTCTTGAATTCAATGACCCTCTCTCTCTTGGGTTGATAACAACTTACGAGGAAATTCTCTTCTTTGTAATTTCAAAGGGAGATAATATTTCACTTGGCCTAGTTGTTATTAGACCTATTATCTCTCTCTCTTTTTTTTTTTTTTATTTACTTAAATGAACTGCCTGATTAGAGAGTTTAGAAATAGTCAATGCCGGTCCCAGGATTTTGTTAAAGCGTTTGGGGGCGAAACTTCTCTAGTCGGAGAGTTAAGGAATAATAATGATTTAGTCGTGGATTCAAATTAGTATTAATAAAAAACTTTTCAGTCTTTTTTATTAAGTGATTAATACTGATGAAGTTAAAATATTTGTGGAAACGTTGTTAGTAGAAATCTGCAGCACGTTTTTATTTTTACAAGGAAAAATGAAATATTTATTTATACGGGCCGAAAAATATAAACGCAATTTTATTTCAATGTGCTCGTGGACGTTTCGGGTGCTAATAGCCCCCTTTCTCAGGACTGAGCAGAGAAGTGGGAATTGGGTTTTATTTGCCTAAATAATATCATTAATATTTATTTAATTTTGATTGAGATGATTTGTATAGCGATAGAGTTCTTGTTTCTTGTGCTAGAGGCCAACGGTTCGCATCCAGTCTCAAAAATTGATTTTACAACCAATAAATTGAAATAAACGGCCTCCGATGCCGAGAATTTATTAAATCTGGGTCGGCGGGCCTGGCAAGAAGAAGGAACAACAGCCAATAAGATCAATGTTGTTAAGCAACGCCAAGTGGTACTGAAAATTGGGATAGGTGGCCCCCGAAAAACAAGACGCCGGAAGCCATCGATACATGTATCTAAATAAAATAAATATTGATATAAGTCAAATGGCCTCTAGAGCCGAAATGACTTTAAAAAAAATATACAATTTAGAAGTTTATTATTGAACAGGTTCTTATTTTCAGAAATTTTATTGATAAGATGACTTACTATGTGTGCAATTTACAAGATCATCATCAATCTGAAATCAAACCAACATGTAACATGTGATTCGTGGTTCGACCCCCGGCGGCACACCCTTACTTTTTTCGGGTATCTGAATTAATAAATATTTAAATATATCAAATTTTTTTTTCAAATTTGTAAATGTGAATTTGTTAATGTTTGATTTAATTATGAAAAAAACTCACCCCACCCAAAATGCATCTTCTATTTATAAAATTTTTCCAAAAGCTCCAGCCATTTAAGTTGCCCTACTTCTCTATAATAATTTTAATTATTATTAGAAGGCTGTTTGGTTTAAAAAACTTGAGCAATGCACATAAAATAGGACATGATGATCGTTTTAATGACAATTTTATTTCCAATCATCATATTTTTTTTCTTTTATTATTATTTTATTTTTTTATAAGGAAGTTGCAACACTTTCTCATAAAAGAGTTTGAATAGCTCTCGTTCATTTACCATGAAACAAATTAGAGAAAAATTGGGTCTCCCTTCTCCAACGCACCCTGATTGAGACTCTGAATAATTCCAAAAAAAAAAATTAAAACTTTTTATTCTCATCTTTTAATTTGGTTAAACTAAACAACCCTCTGGAGTCGCATGCTTTACAAAAATATACCTTTAAGGAGCGACGTCTAAACGTACTTAAAAAAAAAATTAGACTATTATTAGTAGAGACCGGATTTTAAGCAAAATGCTTATTGCTCAATTTTATAAGCAGTCATTAGATATTTAATTTCTATACGAATTAGGAAAAACTAAGTGCATTGAGATTGCATTTTTTATGCTTTTTTTGCTTTTTTTGAGTTTTTATGCTTTTTTTCCCTTTCGTGCTTATTTGAACTTATTTTACGAATTAGTAGAAAGGATAGGTCGATTCAGTCCAATAAAAATATATATAACATAATAGATGACGATATGTGATGGATAATTTTATATATTTTTTATTATTCAATTCAATGTCCAGATCTCAGACCTGACGGTTTCGGCCACTTTGCTGTTTGCCTTCCTCAGTGAGGGCCGGATCTAAATGATATACGTTATAAAATATTTTAATTTATGGTGGTTAAGAATTTTATTTAACTTTACAAACATATTTACCTAAATAGGTGAGATGATAACCGCCCCCCCCCCCCCCAAAAAAAATTTTCAAAAGCCCCGCAGTGCGAAAAATTATAGCATTGTAAAAAAAAATTTTCCGCAGGGTGAAAAAATTTGGTTGCGCAAAAACAAAATTTTTCGCAGGGCGGGACAGAAATAAATTTAGTTTCTTTAAAAAAAAAATTGTATACTCCATTGGTATGAGTAAAAATTGCTTATGAGATGCTTTTTTTCAACTTTTATGCTTATTTAACAACTTTTTATTCAAGTTTTTTATGCTTTTTTAAGCACTTTTTTTCCATTTTTTTATGCTTTTTTGTCCGGTCTCTAATTATTAGGAATTTATTTTTCTTGTTCTTTTTTTTTCTCTTCTTATTATAAATGCGTTTTTTTTTTAATGAATTAAATTCATAGGAGATTATTGGGACATCGAGCTATAATTGTTTTAATGATTTATTAAAAAATTATCGTAATTAATTTTTTTGTTATCAAGCAAATACAAAAAAACAATCTGTCCCAATAATCTTTAATTTTTTTTTAAATTTAAAAATGAATTTATTGTTATTATTAATCACATATTAATTAAGAAATTTTTAAAATAAGCTTAGATGATTTATTTAAAAATCAAATGTCAAATTAGTTCAGCATTCTTGCAATAGATGGCAGGCTAGTCTAACAGACGATATAGTATTAGCCTATATTTATATATTTTTATGCTTTTATAAAAGATACATAATATATAATAACATTTATAAAGTATTTATTGTTAAAAGATCAATGAAAATCAACCAAATGCATTAAATATTATTAGCTATAATTCTGACATCTCTTGGCAAATTTTTGAATTACTTGATTTTTTGGGGAATACTTTTATGACACACTACTCTCTTTATCGGGAAAAACATGCGTAACACCTTCTGTTCTATTCCGCCTTAACTTTATAGTTCTTTGGAGCAGAGATATAGAGATATCGCTTTCCAAGCGTCAATAACAGTGAATTTCGAATTTAGATTTGCCACCTAGAGAGTCCAGGAAAATATTCGGATCCGTAAACACCTTTTTGATGTTTGATTTTTCAATTTTTTCGCATTCCCAGCCCCTATTTAAAAAAAAAAATAGTTTTTTCTTTGTTATCTAGCTAAAATAGTAGTAGCAAATGCACACGTATTTTGTATTTGAAATTCCTTGAAATCAATGAATGACTCACACACAAACACAATCTTATTACGATAAAAAAAAAAATTTCAATTTAATCTTATCGTAACATTTTGTTGAAATAAACCAGGGATAGAAAACAAAATATATATACATTTTTTATGTTTGAACATTTGGTCCTCTTAATTTGTCTTTTTAATAACGAGAAGATTAGATAATATTAATAATAACGTTTCCATCTTAGGTTTATGTCAAAAAGGGGGCCTGGCAACGAGAGGATGGCCCCGAAAAATCGGCATGTGGAAAGTCTCCACGATTGCCATAATTTTATTTTCAATAAATTCCCTAAATCAGCTGAGAGTATAACTTTAAATGAAAGATTTTCCCAATTGTGTATTTATATAATTCGCTAATGTCCGTATCTCTGTCTGTCCATCTGTCACGCTCTATTTAGCCCTTCGTTGGAATTTCGAAACCAAATTTTTTTAAGAAGACCTTCTAAGTAAGGTCTGGACCCCGGTGGAAACCGAAAGCCGTTAACCGGGTTTTTGGCTAATTCTCAAAAACCGAGAAACCGAGTTTTCCCCGAAAAACCGAATTCGATTATTTTTATTTATTTATTTTTATTTTTTTTGACGTGACAAAGTCTTACAATGTAAATATAGTGACTGGGTCGGTATGCTTGCACTAAAAAGTTTCAGCGGGCTGAATAACTCAATTCCTCTGTCTTAAAAGGTTTAATTATGTGGAATATACGGTTAGAAAGGATGATTTTTCAGATAAAGATTTCACCATTTATTTTTTTTCTATCATTTTTTTTATTATATTTGATTTATTTTAAATTTTTCATTAATACTTGTATTCAAATTATAAATCAGCCCGGGAGCCGTGGCTCAGAGAGAAGACACTAGCCTCTCGCGCCGGAGTCCCGGGTTCGCATCCCGCCCCAATCGAGAAAAATTTATTTCATTTGCATTGGCCATCAATCAATTGAAATAAATAGGGATAGGGTCTAAATGGGCTTAGATGCCGAAAAAGACCTTAAACAAATAAATAAAAAAAAAATAAAAAAATTATAAATTGTTCTCTTTTTTTCAATACCTAAATAATCTACTGTATATAGACACCTACCCTATAATAATAGCGGAATGTCCGTCCGTATATCTCGCTCTGTTTGACCAACTTACATTCCATAAGAATGTTAAAAATAAATTTTGCAGTCTTATAGAGGGCGTCATGGAGAGTCCAGGAAAAATACTCGGGTCCCAAAATTCTTATAACTTTTTGAGTTATTAATTCCTAAAGTTACGATTTCTCCCATAGGAAATGTATAGAGAAATATTTATGTATTCTTTTCATTTGTGTATTCCATGAAAAACAAATCCTCAAGCAGGCACTGAATTGGAATGGAATAATAATATTCTTTTTTTTTTTTGTTTATATGAACTTTTTCTCTTACTTATACAGTATGTATATATTTTTTACTTTCTCTTACCTATGTATATATGTAATATATATATAGAGAGAAAGTATTGGATTCATGTCAAAAATTCGATGTCGAGATTTTGATGGATCTTCACGTTTTGAGGTCCCCTGAATCCAAAAAAGTGGTTTTCGCGACATGGTCTGTCTGTGGGTGGGTGGGTGTGTGGGTGGGTGGGTGGGTGGGTGGGTGGTGGGTGGGTGGGTGTGTGTGTGTTCAATTTTAAGCATGAAGGAATTGAGCTATGAGGCTGAAATTTTATATATAAGTTAAACACCCCCCGGGACCGGAAAAATAAGCTTTTAATCAAAATCGGCCAAAGAGTACTAGTACTTTACTGATGTACTTTTTCAGTTTTTTTCGATTTTCTCAAAATTTGCTCCAACGATTTTTTTTAAAATTCAAAAATCAATTATTTTTTAGATGCTCTTTAAAATGTATATTCTCATTTTGCGATTGAAATCTTCTGAAGACCACTTTACTCTTGTGTTTCATAAGGAAGATAGGAGAAATGGTTGCCATGGTAACAAAATATAAATATTTTGCCAAACTTATAAATTTTACATCTTGAAATTTGAATGTACCGTACTGTCGGGAACTAAATATATGTCGACACAAAAAATCTGGTGTGACAAGCACAGTACACAACTTTCGATTACCGAAGGTAAGAGAAAGTTGTGTGCTGTGCGCCAGTCACACCAGATTTTTTACTTTCTCTTACCTATGTATATATGTAATATATATATAGAGAGAAAGTATTGGATTCATGTCAAAAATTCGATGTCGAGATTTTGATGGATCTTCACGTTTTGAGGTCCCCTGAATCCAAAAAAGTGGTTTTCGCGACATGGTCTGTCTGTGGGTGGGTGGGTGGGTGGGTGGGTGTGTGTTCAATTTTAAGGATGAAGGAATTGAGCTACGAGGTTGAAATTTTATATTTAAGTTAAACACCCCCCGGGACCGGAAAAATAAGCTTTTAATCAAAATCGGCCAAAGAGTACTAGTACTTTACTGATGTACTTTTTCAATTTTTTTCAATTTTCTCAAAATTTGCTCCAACGATTTTTTTTAAAATTCAAAAATCAATTATTTTTTAGATGCTCTTTAAAATGTATATTCTCATTTTGCGATTGAAATCTTCTGAAGACCACTTTACTCTTGTGTTTCATAGGAAAGATAGGAAAAATGGTTGCCATGGTAACAAAATATAAATATTTTCCCATACTTATAAATTTTACATCTGAATTCAAATGTACCGTACTGTCGGGAACTAAATATATTTCGACACAAAAAATCTGGTGTGACAAGCACAGTGCACAACATTCGATTACCGAAGGTAAGAGAAAGTTGTGTGCTGTGCGCCAGTCACACCAGATTTTTTGTATTTATGTTTGTGTTAGATATGTCCAATTTTTGATTATGTATTTTATATGTATATAGTGTAATGGTGCCGATGGCCAAGGAAGGGCTAAAGGCTTGAAATAAAAAAAAAAAATTTATTTTCATAATTAAGAAGAAAAAGCGAGGGTCCGCCGAAGGCGAGTCTGAGCCAGCTGAGGGGGTGTCCAGGGGGGGGCGAAGCCCGCCGAAGGCTAGTGGAATTTATAATTTCATAATCACCAACTTCTTCTTCTATCTAATTATTAGATCTTGAAGCGTAAAATCGAAAGTTTTTTTTTTTTTTCCTTTTTAATTTCAGTTAGTGACTTACTGACACACTAATTAATAATTTTTTTTTGTTTATATTATTAGAGAGAGAGAGTTTGTTGTTATCAACAAAAACAATATCAAAGCACTTATGAGTTTTTATTTCTACACTTGAATAGAGAGAGAGAGGATTGATGGATAGTTGGACTGGATGGAATGGCCAGACCCTCTTTCATTTGAAAGACTTTTTAAAAATCTCCCCCCTTCCACCTGACCCAAATGGTGATAAAAGAGAGAGAGAGAGAGAGAGAGAGAGAGAGACATTAACCAGAACATACATTTGGGTTAAAATTTTTTTTTTTTCCCATCGTCCTATTCACACCAAATATTTTCCTTAGTAATAAAAATAAAAATTCCTTCTTTTCCCGGCCTTAGATGTACCGTATATAATTGTATTGAGATTTTCATTTAAATTTAAACCTTCCCTCTCTCCCCACCCCCACCCAGCCCCATACATGCCGCGGGTCAAAAAGACGTCAAAATGTAAAAATATATTTTTTTTTTAATTTATATTATATATGATCAATAGGGCTCGGATTTCGCCCTATTTGCCTTTTTTTAATTTATGGCTTAAAATTTAGGCCAATATGTTATGTATACGTTTCATGAAATTCTGAATAAAATAAGGGGCATTTGTTAGTGCCTATAATGCCTATTTTGGCCGATTCAGGGTTTTAGTGCCTATTTTATCTATAAATGCCTTTTTTAGTGCCTATTTTAAGTTCAAATAACCAAATTTCAATTTTTTACGAGCTAAATTTAAATTTTTTTAATTATCAAGAAAATATTTCAAGGGGGGAAAGGGGGTAATTACTCCCCCCCCCCGAAATTAAAAAAAAATACTTTTTTCGAAAAAAAAAAAAATTTATTTTTAAAGTAAAATTTTAAAAATTAGTACTTAAAAATTTGATTTGTATTTATGTTTTGGCAAACAAGTAGAATGCGCCTTTAATTTACCGAAATTAAGAAAAAATTGTGTGCTGTGCTACCAGTCACACCAGATTACCAAAAATAAGACATCAATTTGTAAAAATTTTTTATATTATTTCTTAAATAATGCGTTTTAAGTGCCTATTTTTACAATAAATGCCTTTTAAGTGCCTAATAATTTTTAGTGCTTAGTTGCCTGCCTATTTTAAAGATTTTTAGTGCCTATAAATCCGAGCCCTAGTGATCAGATAAGGATGAAACTACGTGTAGGCAAATTTATACCCGGTAGTCCTAGGTGATCGTAATAAGATATTAAAAGGAGGAGCGTTAACTCAATTAATTATGATTTTCTTAACACTCCCTAGCATCAATTTTTTAAAACTCAGCGTCCTGGACCACATTATTTCCTGTTGAATAGAAGGAGATTTTTTCTAACAAAAATTGGATATACAGTAATATGATTAACTCCGGTCATAAACTCTGATATTGTTTTTGATCTCTTTGTATTGTCTTCTTTGTTTATATGATTAATTCTGATTAGCCAGAATAGATCACGTGACAAGAAAACCTTTCAATTGAAATGGCTACCAATCAATTGAAATAAATAGGGACGGGTCCTCTAAATGGCCTTAGATGCCGAAAAAAATCTTAAATTAAAGAAAAACTAAATCATTTATTGAGAAAGATGAATAAATAAAATCCGGAGCTGATGCAATTTATTTGTATTAATTCTTTCCGCTATAAGTCGACGTTTCGGGGTTATAGCGGAAGGAATTAATCCAAATAAATTGCCTGATCATCAGCTCCGGATTTTATTTATTCATCCTACTCAATAATATCCCCACCAGGCTGCCCCTATCTTCATCACGTAAATCATTTATAACTTTTAAATAATATTGTTTTGGAAATCAATGGATATTTGGTAAAAATTAATAAATTAGAATAAAATCGGGTAAAATTTTAATTTTATTTTGTCTAAAAAAAAGATGATCTTTCTTGCCTAAAATGCCTTTAAATGATATTTTCTTTTAGTACAGTGAGGGACAATATTAAGTCCCACCTATGCGTTTTCTACTTGTGATTATTTCATTGTTTTTTAAAAAAATATTATATATTTTTTAATGGAAACTTGATGGTTCAAACCTAGAAAATTTCCAGTAAAGATTTTCATTTTCGTTTATAAAAACAATGAAATAATCACAAGTAGAAAACGAATGAGTGGGACTTAATATTGACACTCACTGTACTTCTTACTTTTATTTTGCGTACCTCAAAATCCGATCCCTATTTATTTTAAAGAGGCATATAGCTGATTTTCGTATTTAAAGAATGAGAAAAAATTGTCCAAAAAAATGCCCAAATTTAACATTCACTCTCCATGGGATGAAAATTGATAAATTTTATAACTGAGGATGGTCTCATATGTGCATGAAATGTCGGTTTGGTTGATTGATTAAAATTGAAATAAAACTAGCTATAATCTCTTTCTTCATATCCTTATTTATTTATTTATTTTTTTTTTTTTTTAACACTCACACTTTTTTCTCATTCACACAGTCTTTTCGGCAACTTAGGCCATTTAAGACTTTTAACGATACTCCTATGTTTAAATATATCTATTGTGGATCCAGGCATTTCTATTTAAGCCATTTGGTATCCAAATGCCTTAAATAAAATCTCTGGACTACCTGGGATCCGAACCCGCGATTTTTGGTATATGAGGCACGCTAACCCCTACACCAAGCCCCGAGGGCTCCCTATTTATTATACAATATATAAAACAAAGATTGATTAAATAATTCATGAGCGTTTTCCTTGACGTGAAATTGAATTATATCTCACAAATGACAAATATTCTCTTAATTTTATATCTAATAATCGTAACAAAGAGATTTCCCCTCCCTTTGACAAATTTTATTCCATTATAGAGAGAATGAGAGATAAACATGTTTTTTTTTATTTTTTTCATTGACCGTTAATAAAAACGAACCTTTCGTTGTGTTGTTTAGCCCGGAATGAAGCTGAACACAATCTCTGTTGCGTCATGATTAGTGACGCAGCCAGTATCCTGGGTGGGGGCACCGGTGGCCACCATCGATGTGCCGATGTTGCTGAAAAGATTTCGCAAATTTTCGGCTGGCGACAAACTTATAATGTAGAGAAATTACAAAGGACATTAGTGCAATCGAAATCTAATTCATATCAACAACAACAACAGCAGCAACAACATCAACCACTTAGGAGTACCGGTAGTGCACCAGCTAGTGTAAATGCTTCCTTAAGGCATCCACACAAACAACAACAACAACAACAGCAACAAAAACAACAAGCCTCTCAAAAGGTCGGACCTCCTAATATTTTCTTTTATCTATTTATTTATGTTAGTTAATACAAAAAATCATTGTGTGGTTTTATGAAAGCACGATGCAAGTGAAACTTTTTTTTTCGGATCGTAGGCGTTTAACTGAAAACTTCCAGAAAATTATTCACTTAAGGGTATGAAAATCGCGTTTTTAATCTTAACTTAATAATTAGAAAATGGGAAATCAATAGAGGCATGTTAAAAACTGAGAACAATATTTATTTAGTAATTGAAGATTTGAATCATTTAAAATTATTTTAAAAATTATATTTTATCAATTTAAAAATTGAAAAATTAAATCTCACAATTGCCCTCGGGTGTGGCATAGTAGGTAGCGTGCCTACCTCCTATACCAAACGTCGCGGGTTCGGACCCAGGCAGTCCGATGATTTTATTTAAGCCATTTGGATACCAGATGGCTTAAATAGAAATGCCTGAACCCACAATAGATAATATATATTACAACGGTTATCGTCAAAGTCTTAAATGGCCTAAGTTGCCGAAAAGACTGTGTGAATGTGTGTGTGAGTGTGAGTGCGAATGAGGAAAAAAAAAAAATTTCAACTTTTCTATTTTTGTCGGCTTATAACGTCACGGTCTTTGACGTCACTGCCTTTTGACGTCACGGCTTATAACGGGATATGCTGATAGAAGAGCGAAAAAATTTGGGGTCATCAAATAAAAGTTTCACTTTAAAAAAATTGATATATTATTTCTTCTTAGGATTTATTTTAAAATATTAAATTTTTTTGATATTGCAGTCCAATATTCACTATTATAATTTAGAACTGAGCTAATCGACTTCTCATAATAATCCTTTCATGTTGATCAAAAATTTGTCTTTTAGAAAATAAAATTTATTAGAGTGAGGTGGATAGCTTGAGTAGATCTTGTAGCAAGGTATAAAGAAAGAGCGAATGCAGATAGATTTATTTCGTTTAATAAGCCGACGTTTCGGTTAGATTTGCGACCATCCTCAGGACAGAAGCATGCCTATAAAACTGCTTAAAAAGTCGAATGGCGCAATTGTGTAAATATTTATTGCCATTTATATCTAAAAATCTAAGAAGACCACTTTAATCTTGTACTTCATAGGAAAGATAGGAGAAATGGTTGCCATGGTAACAAAATATAAATATTTTCCCATACTTATAAATTTTACATCTGCATTCAAATGTTCCGTACTGTCGGGAACTAAATATATGTCGACACGAAAAATTTGGTGTGACAAGCACAGTACACAACTTTCGATTACCGAAGGTGTGCGCCACTCACACCAGATTTTTCTTTTCTTTCTACAATTGAGTCTTTGCATAAATATTACTTTCTCTTACCTATGTATATATGTAATATATATATAGAGAGAAAGTATTGGATTCATGTCAAAAATTCGATGTCGAGATTTTGATGGATCTTCACGTTTTGAGGTCCCCTGAATCCAAAAAAGTGGTTTTCGCGACATGGTCTGTCTGTGGGTGGGTGGGTGGGTGGGTGGGTGTGTGGGTGTGTCTGTGTTCACTTTTAAGCATGAAGGAATTGAGCTATGAGGCTGAAATTTTATATATAAGTTAAACACCCCCCGGGACCGGAAAAATAAGCTTTTAATCAAAATCGGCCAAAGAGTACTAGTACTTTACTGATGTACTTTTTCAGTTTTTTTCGATTTTCTCAAAATTCGCTCTAACGATTTTGATTAAAATTCAAAAATCAATTATTTTTTAGATGCTCTTTCAAATGTATATTCTCGTTTTGCCCTCAAAATTGTTTGAAGACCACTTTACTCTTGCACTCCATAGAAAAGATAGGAGAAATGGTTGCCATGGTAACAAAATATAAATATTTTCCCATACTTATAAATTTTACATCTGAGTTCAAATATTCCCTACTGCCGGGAACTAAATACATGTCGACACAAAAAATCTGGTGTGACAAGCACAGAACACAACTTTCGATTACCGAAGGTAAGAGAAAGTTGTGTGCTGTGCGCCAGTCACACCAGATTTTTTTGATATTAAAATTTTTTTTTTTTTTAACATTCACACTTTTTTCTCATTCACACTCACACTCACACACACATTCACATAGTCTTTTCAGCAACTCAGGCCATTTAAGACTTTAGACGATAACCGTTGTAATTAATATAAATATTGTGGGTTCAGGCTTTTCTCATATAAAATTTTAAAAATTAATACTTACAAATTTGATTTGTAAATATATTATGGTAAACAAAAACAGAATGCACTTTTAAATTACCGAAAGTAAGAAAAAATTGTGTGCTGTGCGACCAGTTACACCAGATTACTCCCCCCCCCCCGAGAAACTCATCTGGACCCGCTCTTGATCACGGACATAAATATAGGGTGCCCAGACGTTCTCTTTTTGATCTAAAAATATGTGTCGGGTATCTTTTCTCAAATTTGGTATTTTGTTTTTCATTTTTCTTCATCAGTCAGTTAGGATCGGGCAGATGGGGCAGTGCGGGATTTAAAAGCCGCCTCCCCCCCCCCTTAAGGCTGATATTGAAATTTTTTCTATTATATAATATCTCTGAGTTCAAATTTTGTATAAATTATAATTTTTTAATAATAAAGAAAATTCTTAAAAGATTTCATTTTTTTTGCAATGAGTTAATTACTAACGTTATTTATATTTGTTTTATTCTTTTTGAAATCGATTATTTTCTTAGAAAACTCTATTTTATAATTAGGAAAATAAACTGTAAGCTAAATACATATATAAATATACATAAACTCAAAATTAAAAGTGATTTTAAGATTCTAATCAGCTAAATATAACCCTAAACTTTGCATTCTCAATATAATAAAATTAATGGAGATTTTTAACATATGATGAGTAATATTTATAAATTGAAACCTCTAAAATAATGTTCTAAAAAGATTTCATGATACTTTGAACGGGTATCGTTATAAAAGTTAAATGAAATATTTTTTAATCCCATAGAGATGCATTGAAAATTTGAATTGGCGCTAAAATCAGGAAGAAAGATGGCGCGACCAATAGAAAAAAAGTTCCCATATGGCCAGACTCTGATATACAGGGACTCTACCCATTGGAAAACAAGGGACTTTTTCCATTTCATTCTAGACTTTCCAGCTAATTAATTAAAGGCAAAAGATTAATTATTTTTTAACACAATGATTACTAATTTAATTATCTACAACTTATAGAGCTCCTTTTTTTTAAATATCTTTTATTTAATGCGATTAATCTAAAAAAATATTTTTTTTTTCGAAAATTAAAAAAAGGGCTTCTATAACTTGTAGATATTTTAAATAGCGTTAATTTAAAAAAAATTTGAGGTCGATAGCTTCAAAATTGTGGCCGTTGGAAAGTCCCAAAATTAGCACCCCGAGACGCGCACCTTAACCTGATTAGTTTCATTGAAATAAAAAAGAATTTAGTGACTATATTATCACGGGAGAGAGGTAAGATAGAAATGCATTAATTTAATTGAGTTTTCTTTCGTTTCTGAAACGTATTAAGCGATATTATTAATTATTATAGATATTCATTCGATGAAGAGAAAAAGTGAGGTTATAATATATTCCCAGTTTCTTTATAATTTAACATCTGAAAGTCAGAGCAACCAACGTATTTATTATATTTATTTTATGATATTTAAATATTTAAACATTTTTACTTTCTCGTATAGAGAAAGTTATGTAATCGTAAAAAAATTCGACTTCGAGATTTTGATGTTTCTCCACGTTTTAGACCTCCCTGAGTCCAAAAAAACCATTTTTGGCATTATGTCGTGTGTGTGTGTGTGTGTGTGTGTGTGTGTAAACACGATTGCTTAAAAACCAAAGCAGTTAGATCGATGAAATTTGGTATATGCTCCTTACACTAAAATTGTAGATTTCTATCAACTTTTGGAGTAAATACGTCACTTGGAAGTAGTACTTTACTTTAAAAGTTTTTTCAAAAATTTTGAAATTTTCAATTTTTTTGTTATCTTATGATAAAATACTCTATTTTAAAAGTTTTTATTTTATGACATTTTTACGAAAACTGAACAGTTTTTGAAATAATCACAGAAGAAATAGAAAATATTCGTTAATTTTGATAAAAAATCAAAACAAAATCATACAGGTGTCATTAAAAAAAGGGTAAATATAAACAAATGAATTTGTGAAACAAATGAATTTGTTTATATTTACCAATCGTTTTGCATCTATCTATATATCTTAACAGTAGCCCTCGGGGCATGGCGTAGAGGTTAGCGTGCTAACCTCATATACCAAACGTCGCGGGTTCGGACCCCAGGCAGTCCGATGATTTTATTTAAGCCAATTGGATACCAAATGGCTTAAATAAGAATGCCTGGACCCCATATATGTATATTTATTAATAACGGATATCGTAAAGAGTCTTATATGGCCTGAGTTGCCGAAAAGACTGTATGAATGTGTGTGTGAGTGTGAGTGTGAATGAGAAAAAAGTGTGAATGTTTTAAAAAAAAAAAAAAAAAAAAAATATATCTTAACAGTAGGGAATAGTTAACGGTTCCTTTAAAGTTGCTTTAGTAACAGCCTATAATTTTAAAACCCAAAGCGATGTTTACTAACAGACTTTTAAATATTTTCTAGCAACCCGGCATTCGACTACAATATTTAAAATATTTTTTTTTATTTTATTTTATTTATGCGACGCACTTTCCAAACAAAATTATATGTAGGCTATATATAGATTTGAAAAATTTCACTGAGGGCCCGGGCATCCTCCCTCCCCCTCCCCCATCTTATATACGCCCATGACCCATAGGTCTACATATATACGTACCCACATTCAAATTTTTACTTTCTCTTACCTCTATATATATGTTAATATATATAGAGAGAGAAAGTATTGGATTCATGTCAAAAAATTCGATGTCGAGATTTTGATGGATCTTCACGTTTTGAGGTCCCCTGAATCCAAAAAGTGGTTTTCGCGACATGGTCTGTCTGTGTGTGTGTGTGTGTGTGTGTGTGTGTGTGTGTGTGTGTGTGTGTGTGTGTGTGTGTGTGTGTGTGTGTGTGTGTGTGTGTGTGTGTGTGTGTGTGTGTGTGTGTGTGTGTGTGTGTGTGTGTGTGTGTGTGTGTGTCTGTCTGTCTGTCTGTCTGTCTGTGTGTCTGTGAACAAAATATCTCAAGAACGGAAAGAGCTAGGAGGTTGAAATTTTATATTTAAGTTAGGCACCCCCATGGGACGTGACACGAAGCTTTTGAACAAAATCAACCAAAGAGTACTAGTACTTTACTGATGCACTTTTTCAGTTTTTTTCGATTTTCTCTAAATTTGCTCCAACGATTTTTTTTTTAAATTCAAAAATCAATTATTTTTTAGATTCTCTATAAAATGTATATTCTCATTTTGTGATTGAAATCTTCTGAAGACCACTTTACTCTTGTACTCCATAGAAAAGATAGGAGAAATGGTTGCCATGGTAACAAAATATAAATATTTCGCTATACTTATAAATTTTACATCTTGAAAATCGAATTTATTGTACTGTCGGAAACTAAATACATGTCGACACAAAAAATCTGGTGTGACAAGCACAGTACACAACTTTCGATTACCGAAGGTAAGAGAAAGTTGTGTGCTGTGCGCCAGTCACACCAGATTTTTTTAATTTTGTACTCCCGATAATTGGTACCAAACCATCGTTTCCGTGGCCATACGAATTATCTGGATTCTACTGTAATTGAGTGGATAAAATAACATAAGAGAAAGAAAGGGAGAAGAGAAATGCCTTTTCTACAAAGCCATGATTAATTGAATTTTTACTTTCTCTTACCTATGTATATATGTAATATATATATAGAGAGAAAGTATTGGATTCATGTCAAAAATTCGATGTCGAGATTTTGATGGATCTTCACGTTTTGAGGTCCCCTGAATCCAAAAAAGTGGTTTTCGCGATATGGTCTGTCTGTGGGTGGGTGGGTGTGTGTGTGTTCAATTTTAAGGATGAAGGAATTGAGCTACGAGGTTGAAATTTTATATTTAAGTTAAACACCCCCCGGGACCGGAAAAATAAGCTTTTAATCAAAATCGGCCAAAGATTACTAGTACTTTACTGATGAACTTTTTCAGTTTTTTTCGATTTTCTCAAAATTTGCTCCAACGATTTTTTTTAAAATTCAAAAATCAATTATTTTTTAGATGCTCTTTAAAATGTATATTCTCATTTTGCGATTGAAATCTTCTGAAGACCACTTTACTCTTGTATTTCATAGGGAAGATAGGAGAAATGGTTGCCATGGTAACAAAATATAAATATTTTCCCATACTTATAAATTTTACATCTGAATTCAAATGTTCCGTACTGTCGGGAACTAAATATATGTCGACACAAAAAATCTGGTGTGACAAGCACAGTACACAACTTTCGATTACCGAAGGTAAGAGAAAGTTGTGTGCTGTGCGCCAGTCACACCAGATTTTTCCTTTAAGGAATTCGCATTTCCATTCAGCAGGTCAAAGAGTAAATATTATCATTCCTTAATGAAACGCAGGTGTTGAAGTCTACAGGTTGCCTAATCGAAATTCAATTTCCCTTTTATTTATTTGTTTGTTTTTTTTTTTTTATAAACAACAAATTTGTCAATAATTGTACTTTGTCGTTTGGTTTCGCTTGAACGAGAGAAAAGACAGGAAAACACAGAGAGTACAGTGAATGTTATTTAAATCAAGAAATGAGAAGCAAAAAAAAAAAAAAAAAAAAAACTCGTTTAAAGGAATAATTATGTGTGTGAAGAAAAAGTTTACCTTCGGCATTGAGAGGCCGGAGAAGTGAAGAGAGTCGGTCGTTTGCGTTGTATTTACAATCACTTTCATTTTATATCGTTAGCTATCGAAATATTCAAAACGAATTGATTGGAATTGTTTTGGAAAAAATGTGGTGTGGCTGGTTGCACAGCACACAAATTTCTCTTACCTTCGGTATTCGAAAGTTGTGTTCTGTGCATTTCACACCAGATTTTTTGTGTCGAGATATATATACATATATAGTTTCCGCCGATCATAGGCGCAACCAGGGGGGGGTTAGGGTTTTAACTCCCCCCAGAAGATAAAAAAAAAATCAAAATATATATATTACAAATAGAAAAGAAAAAAAAATATAATCATTTCGGTTTCGCGAAGAGAGGAAATGTTCCGCGGGCGGCGCACGGGTAAAAATTTGGTTCCACGGAGCGGCAAAAATTTAGCGTCTCTAAAAAAAAGGTAAAATATTTTTACGGACTTGAAAAATTTCCCCCGCAGGCGGAAAAATTTGGTTCCGCGAAATCAAAATTTTCTGCAAGGCAAAAAAAACTTTTTGAGATCAGCCCCTCCCCCCGGAACCCCCCCCCCCCCCCCAGGAGCAAATCCTGGTTGCGCCACTGCCGCCGATATATTAGAATTCAAGATGTAAAAGTTAAAACTATGGGAAAATATTTATATTTTGTTACCATTTCTCCGATTTTTCCTATGAAGTACAAGAGTAAAGTGGTCTTCAGAAGATTTCAACGGCAAAATGAGAATATACATTTTAAAGAGCATCTAAAAAATAATTGATTTATGAATTTTAATCAAAATCATTGGAGCGAATTTTAAAAAAATTGAAAAAAACTGAAAAAGTACATCAGTAAAGTACTAGTACTCTTTGACCGATTTTGATTAAAAGCTTATTTTCACGCTCGGGGGAGGTGTCTAACTTAAATATAAAATTTCAATCTCCTAGTTCAATTCCTTCATGCACACACACAGAGACAGACCATGTCGCGAAAACCACTTTTTATTTTCTCTTACCTATGTATATATGTAATATATATATGAGAGATGAAGTATTGGATTCATGTCAAAAATTTGATGTCGAGATTTTGATGGATATACACGTTTTGAGGTCCCCTGAATCCAAAAAATCTGGTGTGACAAGCACAGAACACAACTTTCGATTACCGAAGGTAAGAGAAAGTTGTGTGCTGTGCGCCAGTCAAACCAGATTTTTTGGATTCAGGGGACCTCAAAACGTGTATATCCATCAAAATCTCGACATCAAATTTTTGACATGAATCCAATACTTCATCTCTCTATATATATATATTACATATATACATAGGTAAGAGAAAAAAACAATTTAATTAAACTTGTAATTTATTAAAATAAGAGATTCAATAAACGCAAAAATAATTAATTTAAGAGATAACGAAATGTTAATATACTGAACATGCCTCTATAAATAGATAGATAGTTTAAGGAAGTAAATGGTTCAATAAATAAATAAATATATGATAATTTTATTTAATAAAAAATTATCCTTTATCTAGCTGGCAAAAAGAGAAAAATAAAAGCATGTCCCATTTAATCATTTTCCTCTCGTCTGTGTTATTTATGAACATAGTCATAGTTTTCAATTTTTACGAGTGTGTACGAATTCATTTATTAAAAATTTTTTTTTTCTTCAAGTGGCGCAAATATAAGATGATAATGAAGCGCCTTAATCTCAGATCAAATAAAAAACATTTCTAATCAAAAGAGCTTTTAAATAAAATATCTTCAAAACATCTTGTTCAATACTGAAATATATAAATCATCGCTGCCGTTTCGGTCATAGCACAGACCATCTTCAGAACTATATAGAATCTTTGGGGCTATTTAAGTATTATATAAGAGAATTTTTGACTATTTGAGACTTCTTCACTGTTATACCTTGATAGTAGACTAATAATAAACCAATCGTTCCGTTCAAATTTATTTATTTTTTTTTAAGAAAAAACGGCCTTTTTGACTGACAGAGGCAACTATTGTAATTTACCCTGTATCTTCTTGTAATAAGGAGGCTATGTGGTTTATCGGATAAACTGGGGCTTAGTAAGGTTAAAATTGTACTCAAGTTCGAACCCGGCTTGCAGCAAAAATTCAATCAAGTTGAGCGTCTCCACTGAAGGAATATAATCCTCATCATTTCCATTAACATCGAGGAATCTGCTCAGATATCTTTTACACAAATTTGGAGCTCATCCTCAAAAGCTCATTAAGTTAGATTATTTCAACTCCCCCTCCAGCCTCCCGAAAAGTTTTTCAGTGAGACCTAAAATATAAATTTTTCACAAAACAAAGATTAAACTATAGAAATGCTTTTTAAAGATTTTCCTACGTAAAGATGAAAAATGTTTTCTTTGAAGTTACCCTGTGTCTAGGAATGGAACGATACCAGTAAATACAAGTACTTACTCGATACTTTTCTTTCGATACCAAATACTTTTGGAATCGATACTTTGGAATCGAGTACCAAGTAATACTCGGTCCACGTACGCGATGATTAGTTTGGTCGGAAGAACATTTACTTACATTTGTTCTTATTTACAATAGAAATAAGTAGAATGGTCTGTACATATTATCATAAACAGGGCCCGTCAAAAAAACCTCCCTGATTTCAATAAGCATTTGCAAAAAGAATAAGAAACATACAGAACAATTACTTATATGTGCCTATATGATGCCATTTTACATCACAGTTAATAGTTACACACAAGTGGAAGTGGGCTTCATCAGAAGAAATGAAGACAGCATCTGGGGGAATGTTTTGCAAAATGTCATCACATGCAGCCCTGCGAGTTTCATAATCTTCTTCAGACAACTTTTGGACAACCATTATTTTGAGGGACGCAGATGAAGTTCTTTATGCAGAATTCTCCTTAGACTCCTTTCTGACAATCCCAGGGCAGCTGCATGTTTAACCGCTGAACGCTTTGGAAACTGTTGGATGGATGTTCTCACTCGCGCTAGATTCTCCGGTGTTATTGCAGTACGAGGTCGGCCAGTTGGTTTTCTTTTTAGTGCTGACCCTGTTTGTCTAAAGTTTGACACCCACAGTCTAATCGTTTTCGCATCAGGAAAACTATCACGTCGGCCAAGTTCGAATCGAATTCGAAACGCTCGTTGAGTAGAAATCACAGCGCTGCCATTTTTAATAAACTTCTCCACAACAAACGCCCGATGCTCACCGAGCCAAGCCATGGCGAACACTGAAAATGGCACGTACGCCACTACGAAACAATACCCCCTCCACATCTCTACCCCCACTACAACTCACGAGGTGGCTTGCTCAAACCGGGGAGGTTTTTTTGCCGGACCCTGTACTTGCTACTCGGAGGTCTCCGATGATGAAGGCCGTGATTGGCGACCGAAACGTCGGCAAATAGAAATTAAATAAAAGATTTTTTTCATTTAATTTCCTGGTTGCAAAGTCCCTGCGAATCTTGATTTTTTTTTTTTTTTTTTGTTCTATTCGTTATGCTACTATATAGCTACTAATTGTTTTTTTATTAGATCAGTACTTACTGCTGTTTTTGCTTATCTTTAATAGTACGAAAAAATTGATCGATACGAGTAAGTATCGATACTTTTCAATCGATACCGAGCAGGTACTCGATACTTTGTGACCGTAAAAGTATCGATACCTCAGTGGTATCGTTTCATCCCTACCTGTGTCCCAAGGCCAAAAAATTAATCAGGTGGAATAATGAAAAACATTCAGCTGCCTACTTTGTTTTATCTCTATTCTATCCTAATAAAAAAATACTAATAACAAAAAAAAAACTTTTGAATGACAAAAATGGAAGTATTTCTTTATTTATTCACTGATTGAGTGTGATATTTGGATGGTTTACGCGTAGACTCTCCCACGAGGGGGATATAATCATAGCTATATAAAACCAAAATAATGTGGGAAAGAGGTATTGTTTTTTTTTTTTTTTTTTTGCTCTTCCCCTTTGCATTCTTTATACAAGACAAGAGAGACGGATACACGCGAAATGTATATCCAACAAGAAGAGGAACGGTGTCCTTGGATACACTTGAGAGAACAAGAACGGACTTTTAATCTCTCTCTCGTTGTTTAACTAAAACAATTGAGTTTCGTGTTATCATGTAGGGCAAGGGAGAGAGAGATAAAGACCCTTTCAAGTTGACAGGTGCTTTTGATGACATATAGGAAGGAGGTTAGAGGGAAAAATAATATGTACAACCCTCTTTGACTTGTGTCATGAGAAAGAAGATGAAATTACGCAACTAGTCTTACAAGTAAAGTAACCCAAACATGAAATTCCGATTTCAATGAAACTTTGTACAATTAAACAACTAATATAAATATGCATTAAACGAGAAAAAATTCCACCAATAAAATAACAGAACTTTTAAAAAAAATTAATTTTTGAATTTTTAAAACAGGTAGATTTTCAATTCCAAGTTGTTTTGAAAGGGCATTTTAGCTGTTTGTTGAGTGAATTGATTGTTGGATTTTGAAACTTTTCAGCTTGATAATGTTATTGAAGGGGTATAGTCAGATAACAGAAATTAATGGGTTTGGTGTAGGCTATGGGCTAACGGGGGCGCTTGAAGAAGGAGAAAGAAGGCACTTACGGGAGATCTAGTTTTATTTCAAAATTATATTATAAAAGAAAATAGATCTCTGTCTGTCCACTTTTGCAACAGTTTTTGAAAATTTTTAAACAAGATAGATTTTTAGCTACAAAGTGCTTTGAATGGTCATTAATACTATTGTTGAGATGCTAGATAGAAACCTAATGCTAATATTAATTATTCATTTCAGGCATAATTATCAATTGTATGGAATCACTTGAATCCAATATTGAATATGAGTCTAACTTGGAATTTGAAACACTGAAATGGCAACATTGCTCCTGTCAGCAGGCAACTATCAGCTGACTCCTGTCGAAATTTGAACCAGCTGGGTCTTTTTAGTTTGTGTTTAACATCCATTAATAGCAGACTACCTCGTGATTTGAGAAGAAAATGGAAAAAGTGAATTTCCTGTTCTCCATGGCAAAATCCATGAATTGTGATACGAATTGCGCCCTATTCTCCGGATTTAGCCCCGAGTAATTTCTTGTTTTCAAAACTTAAAAAATGACTCGGCGGAAAGAGATTTGTTTCCAACGATGATTTTGATGTCCTCAACAAATCTTATTTTCTGGTAGGGATAAAAAAAATTGGAGAAACGTTGGACAAAGTGTATAGAGCTCAAAGGAGACTACGTTGAAAAATAAGATAATTTTTTATCCAAAAACTGTTTTTCATTCAAAAAGTCACGGAATTTTATTGACCTGCCTTCGTATCTTGATCAGCTTATACTCAATTTTTTGAGAATAAATTCTATTCTACTCAAATGATTGTTACGAAATTTTGCCAAGGGTTGGACATCAAAGAAAGATGAAACAAATTTAAACGTTTATTTATAAATGAAAGTTCTTTTTTTTCTGCTTTTTTGTTCTTCTTTTCTAAAACAAGTATTTAAATTAATATTTATCCTAGTGAAATTAGCTACAAATTAACATATTAATGTTTAAAAAAAAGAAAAAGATTATTAAAAGCAATTAAATGCAAAAAAGAATGTGAGAACTGGAAAGTTCTCTAACATCTTTAATAGACTTGGATATAATTAAAATAAGATCTCAATCTCTCTTTATTCGGATAATGGCCATAATGTATGCTCCATATCGTCGGGAGCGACGTCTAAACGTACTTAAAAAAATCTGGTGTGACTGGCGCACAGCACACAACTTTCTCTTACCCTTCGGTAAGAGAAAGTTGTGCACCGTGCTGGTCACACCAGATTTTTTGTGTCGAGATATATTTAGTTTCCGATAGCACCTTAGTTTCAAACTTGCATTTTAAATGTTGACTGCTTCAAATAAACTATGGTTATTTTTCAAAATTTTAATCTCATATTTGGACATTTTATACACAATATAGAATCGTAAATAAATACAAAATGTCATAAGAATTGGGAAAAAAAATTTTAAATGCCTAAAAAGTTCCAAAGGGGACCCCCTTTTGAATCGAAATTAACATACAAATCCCTATAGGAAATTAACATTGTTTCTATGCGAAGATAAGGTGGAAAGGGAATTTAAAAAGAGTAGACAGAGACGATAATGTTTGCAAGTGGGAGAGATATATATATATGTTTTCTTGGAAACAATTAAAGACATAAATAAAATAAAAATAAATCGTCGGCTTAGAGTGTAAACCTGCTAAATCCATTTTTGACCGTTTTTACGTTTTACCTACCATTCAAAAGAGAAAAAAAACTACACAAGATAGTAAAGACAGCTACTGAGAATTTTGAATTTAAATTGACAAAAAGGCGTGATGAGTAAAACTGCCAAATCCATAGCGTCAAAAGTTGCTGTCAGAAAAGCTGCTAACTCCATCTTAACACATTAACTCCCAGGATAAAAATTTTTTTATCAAAATCGTTTAATTAAACCTTAAATAAAAGATATCTGGGGAAAATAATTTTCTCAATTTTAATTACTGAGGTAATGAATGATCTCATAATGAGATCAACTGGACATTCTGTTTAAAAAATAAGAGTTTTGCCTAAATGATGATCGACGCAGAATCTAAACTATAAAAGCTAGAAAGCTGTAATTTGGCCTGCAGATTACATTTAATACGTAGATCTTGCTTAGGAAGCAATTTTTCAAAATTTCAATTTTTGGGGACGCAAATCGCCATTTTAGGGTAAAATTTTGATTTTACTATTTCTTAAATAACTTTTGACCAAGATGTGATTTCAATTTGCCTTTTTAGGTAAAAAATTACTTAAATAAAAGTCTGGAAAGGGTTTTAGGGGCTTTTACATTTTTTTTATTAATTGTGTAATTTGGTACAGTTTATATACTTGAAGATATATTTTGAAATATTTTATTGTTAGAATAATATAAAATTTTTAAAAAATCAGAGCCCTTGGGGGGGCCTGACCTGCCCATCCCAAAATGACGCCTCTGAACCTCAGGTTTTGGAGAAATATAGATTTTCTCATTGATTTTTCAATTTATTTAAAAACTTTTAAATAAAATTATATAAACAAATTTCTTTTTGGGTTAAAAGCTTGCTAAAAGCTTGTTTAGATGAATATCTAAAAAGAGGATTCGGGGTTTTTAGAAATTGAGACCTTAACCCCCATTTTGAGAAATATAGATTTTCACTTGAATTTTTTCAATTTCTCTAATAACTCTTAACAGTGAGTTGTTGTATTTAGATACATTACCAGTACATTATCTATTATTTAAATAAAAAATGTTTTAAACACATTAAATGGCTTTAAGTAACTAAATATTAAGAGTGAAAAAATGCCAAGTCCTTTGTTTACTTTTAGAAAAACATGTTAATGCATTAAAAAAACCTGCTAAGTCACAAAAGTGTTAATTAATAAATAAATAAGTAATTTACTAACTCTTCTTTTATATTATATTATAAAGAATAAAAAAATACACCAACTGTATTAAAGCCGTTTCTTTAAATTAATTTCTATTTTTTTAAGAATGTTTTTTGTCTCTCCTGTAAAATTGTCTAAAATGGATTTAGCAGATTTACACTCTAAGCCGACGAAATGGGAATTTAAATAATAATTGATTTTTAATCTAATAAAAAGAAAAAGATTTAAATTCGGTTACCATGGCAACCATTTCTATCTTTCCTATGAAGAACAAGAGTAAAGTGGTCTTCAGAAGATTTCAACGGCAAAATGAGAATATACATTTTAAAGAGCATCTAAAAAATAGTAAATGTATGAATTTTAAAAAAAATCCTTGGAGGGAATTTTGAGAAAATCGAAAAAAAACTGAAAAAGTACATCAGTAAAGTACTAGTACTTTTTGGCCGATTTTGTTCAAAAGCTTATTTTGAGATTCTTCAAAGGTACTTAAGTTAAATATAAAATTTCAACCCGGTAGCTCAACTCCTTCATGCTAAAAATCTGTCCACACACACACAGACACACACACACACACACACACACAGACCAATTTGCGGGACCCACTTTTTTGGACTCAGGGGACCTCAAAACATGTATATCCATCAAAATCTCGACATCGAATTTTTGACATGATCGCAATACTTTCTCTCTCTATATATTTCATATATAGGCTAAGAGAAAGTAAAAAAATTAGACTATTATAAGGAATTTTTCAATGCGTTTTAAATGAATTAAATTCATAAGAGATTATTGAGACATTAAGCTATAATTTTTTTAATGAGTTATTAAAAAATTATCGTAATTAATTTTTTTGTTATCAAGCAAATACAAAAAAACA
This sequence comes from Euborellia annulipes, assembly GCA_023213315.1. Lineage (NCBI taxonomy): Eukaryota > Metazoa > Arthropoda > Insecta > Dermaptera > Anisolabididae > Euborellia > Euborellia annulipes. The sequence goes on from JAKCPI010021591.1 coordinate 27,871, forward strand.
ATCTGTCCCAATAATCTTTAATTTTTTTAAAATTTAAAAATGAATTTATTGTTATTATTAATCACATATTAATTAAGAAATTTTTTAAATAAGCTTAGATGATTTATTTAAAAACCAATTGTCAAATTAGTTCAGCATTCTTGCAATAGATGGCAGACTAGTCTAACAGACGATTTAGTAGCCTATATCTGGCCTATATTTATATATTTTTATGCTTTTATAAAAGATACATAATATATAATAACATTTATTGTTAAAAGATCAATGAAAATCAACCAAATGCATTAAATATTATTAGCTACCATTCTGACATCTCTTGGCAAATTTTTGAATTACTTGATATTTGGGCATACTTATTATGACACACAACGCCATCTTATCGGGAAAAACATGCGTAACCACTTCGCTCCCGTGCCCCCATAATCATCCCATTCAAAACAATTCAACGCTAGTAGTGCTCTCTTTATTGCACACTCACTTTATGATATAAATATAGAAACTTTTTTCCCACATATATATAAAAAAAAAAATAAAATAGAACGACAGAGAGATTATAAATGCATCCTGAGCTGCAGCTGTAAATAAATAAATAAATGGAAAGTAAGAAATAAATAAAAGAAATGTCCTCTTTTTTTTGAATAGGAAAAGTTTTATTTGTTACGTTCCAATTGATTAGAAATATTTTTAGGATTTCCTTTTGACTCAACTCTTCTTCCTCTTGGAGATTAATCGCTATTTATTCGTAACGAAATCAATTGGAACAAACAAATCAAAACACAGATAGATAAGGCTCTCGAGAATTCGATTTTCAATTTTGGAATCTACTTAATATTTTTAGATTATCAGAATCGATTAATCATTTCTGAAAGTCGACTTTTCGACTTTTTAAAAACTCTATAACTCGTGCTTAGGAGATACTCACTAAATATTAAATATAATTATTTATTTATAATATAAGATTTATTAAGTATTTAAACATTATATTAAAAATCTGGTGTGACTGGTCGCAGAGCACACAACTTTCTCTTACCTTCGAACAAATCGAAAGTTGTGTCTTACCTTCGGTAATCGAAAGTTGTGTTCTGTGCTTGTCACACCAGATTTTTTGTGTCGACATGTATTTAGTTTCCGACAGTAGGGAATATTTGAATTCAGATGTAAAATTTATAAGTATGGGAAAATATTTATATTTTGTTACCATGGCAACCATTTCTCCTATCTTTCCTATGAAGAAAAAGAGTAAAGTGGTCTTCAGAAGATTTCAATGACAAAATGAGAATATACATTTTAAAGAGCATCTAAAAAATAATTGATTTATGAATTTTAATCAAAATCGTTGCAGCGAATTTTGAAAAAATTAAAAAAAAAAAAAAACTGAAAAAGTGCATTAGTAAAATACAAGTACTCTGGCCGATTTTGTTCAAAAGCTTCGTGTCCTGTCCCAGGGGGGTGCCTAACTTAAATATAAAATTTCAACCTCCTAGCTCTTTCTGTTCTTGAGATATTTTGTTCACAGACACACAGACAGACACACACACAGACAGACAGACAGATACAGAGAGACCATGTCTCGTACCATCGGATACTAAGTATGGTAGTCGAAGGTGTCCAGTGAGAATCGATTCTAATCGACTTGAATTTCAACTCGATTCTAAAAAGTCGATTATTTTTAGTAAAAGATCGATTTTTGACTTAAGTCAGAGTCGACTTTTCCATTCCTAAGGTGGTGTGATTTTTTGTATTGGAAAGTCTTGTGTCTTGTTTTTTTTTTCCTCCAAGGTAGTTTATAAAATTTCAGGCACTTTAATTTATTGAATAATAATGATAAAAAAAATAGTCATTTGACTGATCACAAAAGTGTTGAATCATACCGAGTGTTTAGCAAGAAAGAGAGAGACTTCAATTACATTCAGTCATTAACGTCAATTTTATTATTTTAAAACTGTACATGTATTAGTTTAAAAGCTCTCCAGTGTAACAGTAGTTATTTTTAACGTAAAATAAATCTCAATAAATAATTATGTTAAATACACACACGCATTTTTGTTAAATATCTTACACAGTAGTCGCAAAGGGTATTAAAAAGAAAAAAAAACAAGGAAATATTTATTAATTTGTACATGAATAAGAATTATAAGCTTTTCTTGTTATGTTGACCAACTATTTTCACAAATCTTTCCTTATACCAGCGTTTTTCAAAATGTGAGGCGCGCTTCCCTAGGGAGGGGCCGACTAGTCTAAGGGGAGGCGCGAATATTAGCCACAACGAGCAATTTTTCAAATGATTGCTTTAAGGTTGTTCGGATAGTACATCGTAAGTCATAATAGAATCTAAATTTTTTTTTAAATAAAATTAAAAATTTGAATGCCAAAATTCCTTATTATAATTTAGTCGTGACCGATCATAGATTATAATTGGATTAAGTTAATAGTTGAATTACTAAAAATAATAAATGAATGACTTTTGACTTGAGCAGTATTTCACGTAATATACAACTGGCAACATTGCATTCATCAACTATCTATTTTAAATCTTAAAAGCCTTAAATTTTATTTTATTTAATATATTACAATGTTTAATGCAAATCAGTTTAAACACAATGGACGATTTGCGAGAAAAAATATCGTAAAATTGAAAAAAAAAAAATGTAACTGACATCGAGAAAAGACATTTATGTTATGCGACGTTGCCAGGCTGGTCTGACTCTCAAATCTTCCTTATTTTTAAATATTGGCGACTGTCATTTTGGAGAATTTTTTGACTTTCTTGTTAAAATATCTTTAAAAGCGGACGGCAGAAACTTTTGATTTTATTTTTAACGTATTCCTCGGAAGTGAATTGAAAAAAATGTAAGTTTTTGTTTTTGTATCAGATGCAGAGGTGCCTATATAATTCGATATGTGTGGGTTTCGTCGTTATTCCCCATAGGCTACATGTTAAATTTCAATTTTTTAAAAATTAATTACACGATAACCCTGTGTCAGATCTGCTTCAAAATTTTATTTTATACGTATTTGATAGTGATTAATAACATATTAAAAAATTAGCTTTTAATCAGTTAAAGTGCTTTAATGTCCGAACAACCTTAAGCGACTAGATGAAGCATTTTTACTTTTTTCACTCTTTTTAGGTCTAAATTCGTAAAAATGAAATCATTTCAAAAGTAAAAATACTTAAATATATATAATTAATTAATTAGCTTTGCCCCGCTCTCTTTCTACTTTCATTTTCTCTCTTTCTCCTAAATTAATTCAAAATAAATGGACCAGAAAATCAATATACCAATATAAATACAATACCTGCATAATATAAAGAATTTTAATCGTTTTCCTTTTTACTCGTATTTAGAGCAGACTAAACATTGATTTTAGACACGAATAATATCATTCAATTGATTATTTAAAAAAACTCGGCTGTGACTGGACGCACAACTTTCTTTTACTTTCGGTAAGTGAAAGTTGAGTTCTGGGTTGGTCCCGCCAGATTTTATGTGTCGATATACATAATCGGTTTTTACATTAGAAAAAAATTGTAAATAGCTCATCAGCAAATTACTAATTTTCTTTAGCCGATTTTTTTTTTTTTTTAACACTCACACTTTTTTCTCATTCACACTCATACCCACAGTCTTTTGGGCAACTCAGGTATCCAAATAGCTTAAATAAAATCATCGGACTGCCTGGGGTCCGAACCCGAAACTTTTGGTATACGAGGTTAGCACGCTAATTCCTACACCAAGCCCGTGGGCTTTTCCGAGTCACTACAGGGTTCAGGCGGCACCACAAGTGTCGGAGTGGACCGTTGAGCTTAGAAATGCTTATCCAGAGCCATGTTGACTTGAAAGCAACTTTTTCCATTGAGCTGCATTAAACAAAAAGATAATATCGACGATGTTATGCATAAAGAAACCAAGCGACATTAAGCTAAATCTGAGATAAAGGGCATTTCTTTTGCACAAATGTAAACAAACCAAATGGCAATGACTTTTTTTCTTGTTTTATACAAAAAAAAAAAGCTCCTCAAAAATATATATATTATTCCGAAAACAAAAAACAAATTGTACAATTTCCCATCAAATTGCCATTCTCATAGGGATGTTCTTAAAATAGGCAAATTACCAGCAATGAATGAGACGACGAGATGGCAAGCATTTATACAAACAGAGGCAAAAATATAGACGACATCCACCACCAAAACTATGTAAGCCATTTTTTAAAATATTTTCTGTATATTAATTTTATTTTATTTTATATTTTATATTGTATATAGTTATCTTTATATAGTTGCTGCACTGATGATGGGTGGCGTTTTGCAGCCCGAAATATTTGCAAATAAATAGTGTGTATGGTGGAAAAAGAGGCGCTGGTTTTCTTCTCCTACTTATTAATTTCAACCTCCAGCCAAGCCATCGGTATTTGTAATTTAAAAAATACACTAATAAAGAAATAACCCCTAAATGGCCTCTGTAGCCGAAAAGGGTTAAAAAAAAAAAAAAAAAAAAAAAAAACTCCAGCCCAAACTATCAACGAATAAAATAAAAAATATAAAAAAAAGTGCACAGAGTAATAATAATGTTGTGATTTAAATAAAAAGGTAGATCTTTTTCCCTACAATTCCCCTCAAATTCGATCATAATGGCGCTTGGTTTCTTTATGCATAACACCGGCCATATAGTCAGCAAATCAGACATTTGTGGCGCCCACTATACCGAATTTAAATGTGATGCGGAACCTGTATAGGAAATATTGAAGAACCGGATTCAATCGAAAGCCAGAAATCGATATTTTTGACCTAATTCGACTGAAATGCCCGTATTTCGGCGACAAGAGGTCACTTCACTTTTCACAACAGAAATTAAACAACAATAGAGAGAGACGATCCAAAAACACATCTCTCGCCACCACTCTCTTTGATCGATTGGCCTTTTGCTTCTTTTCACTCACTCCATGACCTGAAGAACGACAATTTGATTATTAAGATTCCCCTCACGTCTATTTACCTCCCCCCTCGCCGTCTTTGCCTCCTCTTCAAGGACTTTGTCTGTCCTTCTGCTTGTTATGTCATCAGTTAATGGATTCTACATGATTAATATTTTGTATATGAATAGAGAGAGGGCGGTAATGAAAAGGGGTTAACTTTTTGGCATTAAGGATCTGCTGCACTCTGGAGGATTAGTTTTGAAATGCGGGCATAAATACCATAATTTACTATCCAAAAAGGGAAAAATAAAAAAATTATTTGGTCCACTTTTGCTTTGAACCACTCAGATTGGCTTTGACTGGGCGCTGAATGTAATTGTGATAGATCGTATATTAAAAAAAAAAAAAAAAAAAAATATCTATCAAAGAATAAATATAAGAGGGCTTCTATTGCTAGCCATGAAGATGGTCGCATAGTCTACCGAAACGTCGCTGTGGGTTTCAATGCAATAAAGAAATAATAATAGCTTCTAAGCCTTTTTATTCATCCTTCTACATGTTTCAATTATTATAGAAAAATCTGGTGTGACTGGTTGCACAGTTGGTAATAAAAGTTGTGTTCTTTTGTGTCTACATATACTTATTTATTATAGTTTCTAACAGGACTTTAGAATTCAAGATGTAAAATTTATAAACATAGCAAAAAAAAAAGTTTTATGAAACGACGATGCAAGGGAAACTTTTTTCGGGTCGCAGGCGTTTAACTGAATATTTTCAGAAAATTATTCAATTAAGGGTATTAAAATCGCGTTTTTAATATTAACTTAATAATTGGAAAATGGGAAATCAATAGACGTATGTTAAAAACTGAGAACAATATTTATTTAGTAATTGAAAATTTGAATCCTTTTAAATTATTTTAAAATATTTTATCAATTTAAAAATTGAATAATTAAATCTCACAATTATTTTTTTATAATTCGTCATATATATTAAATTTCAACTTTCCTATTTTTGACACCACGGCTTGTGACGTCACGGCTTATAACGTCACGGCTTGTAACGCGACATGGTGATACAAGAGCGAAAAAATTTGAGGCCATCAAATAAAAGTTTCACTTATAAAAAAAAATGTGAAATTTCACATAAAAACTAAAATCCACTTTTTTTGGAATATTTCATTTCAAATATGAATTGTTTTTATTTTAATTAAAAAAAAAAATCCTGATTTATTTTATTTCAAACATCTGGAGAAAATGTTAATTTTTTTTTCAGAAAGGTGCTTGTTAATATTTATTAAATGTCAGTCGGCATTTTTCAGTCCCGTTTTTTTTTTCTTACTCTTGAAGATCGTTAAAAATTAAAAAAAAAGATGAAATGACGTCGTTTTTGGCTAAATTTGACACCACACACACAAAAAATAAAAGAGACAAGAGCGAAAGCGTAAACTGAAGCAGGAGGAATGAACGCTTGCCTCTTTGTTCTTGGGACTTGAACTCAAAAAAAAAGATACCCAAGGACAAGGATCTTGAATTTCATGTAAAAAAAAAGAAATGTTTGGTAAATCGATTTAACATAGTAGAGTAAGTAATTATGAGGGAAAAAAAAAGACTGCCGAGCAGTTAGCAACGAATAATGGCGATTTAATTAATTTTATTCACTACTGCTTGCTGCAAAGTTGGAAGTTGGAAGTCTCAAATTATAAATAAAGATAAAATGTTATTTCAGTAATATTGATTGATCGAGAAGACCGCGAGTGTTCACAAACGGTATTCGGTTTAACAAGATCCATCATCAAGTCTAGGAAAAAATTTAATTTTTCTCTTCTTTTTTTTTTTCTTTTAAAAACATTCACACTTTTTTTCTCATTCACACAAACATTCACACAGTCTTTTCGGCAACTTAGGCCATATAAGACTGACGATAATCGTTATATATATTATAATATCTATTGGGGGTCCAGGCATTTCTATATTAAGCCATCTGGTATCCAAATGGCTTAAAATCATCGGACTGCCTGGGTCCGAACTCGCGACGTTTGGTATACGAGGTTAGTACGCTAACCTCTACACCAAGCCCTGAGGGCTAATTTTTCTCTTACACTTAATCTACATTACTGTAGAATCTGTAAATAATTTCTATACTCGCTGTGAATATTAATTATATGTGATAGAGTCAGCCAAGGAAAAACTAAATAAAAAGCAATTTATCTGACGACGTTTCGATCACCAATCCCACTCTTTCTCGGGAAAGTTTAGATTTAGTTAGCAATTCTTTCAGATGGTAGTAATAAGAATGTCGTTTTTTTGAGATCAATCAACTGAATTATAATGTAATATCTGTTCATAGGCCTATATGATTTGATCCAGGTCTTATCTTGCGGGCTGCTTTGGAAATGCATCAAAACTCCGCGGGCGCTATATAAACTTATATATATATGGGATGAGAACCGAAACGTTTGAATAAATCATTTTTACTTTCTCTTATCTATATGTATACGTTAATATACAAATGTATAGAGCAATGTGTATGAATCCAAAAAAGTGGTTTTCACTACATGGTCTGTCTGTGTGTTCAATTTAAACCATGAAGGAATTGAGCTAGGAGGTTGAAATTATATATTTAAGTTGGGCACCCCTCTAGAGCGTGAAAATTAGCTTTAGAACAAAATCGGCCAAAGAGTACTAGCTAGTACTTTACCGATTTTCTCAAAATTCACTGAAACGATTTTTTATTAAATTCAAAAAGGAATGATTTTTTAGATGCTTTTTAAAATGTATATTCTAATTTTGCCATTGAAATCTTCTGAAGACCACTTTACTCTTGTACTCCATAGAAAAGAAAAGAGAAATGGTTGCTATGGTAAAAAAATATAAATATTTTCCCATACTTATAAATTTTACATCTTGAATTCAATTGTACCCTACTGTCGGAAACTAAATACATGTCGACACAAAAAATCTGGTGTGACAAGCACAGAACACAACTCTCGATTACCGAAGGTAAGAGAAAGTTGTGTGCTGTGCTTGTCACACCAGATGTTTTTTTTCTATTTTGCACATTGAGGATTCTTTCTACACTCTTTACTTTATATATAATAATTAACTTTTGTTTGGTTAATTATAAATTCTCTCAGAGATTTTTTTTATTATCAAAAACCTGTTTTCTTAAATGAAGTGTGGCCGGTGGGGGGGGGGGGCGAGGGGGGTAATTATTTTTTTATGATGGGATACACAGAATTTGTTCTTGTTTTTTTTTTTTTTTTTTTTTTTTTGTTTAAACTAAGGTATTTGAAGAAAATCTTGTTTTTAACAAGACACGCATTTATACTCTTATACTATTTCATATAATTGACGGAAACGAAACAAAAAAAAAACTTTTAAAATAAAAAAAATATCTAAGATAATTAAGACTCTTAGAATTAAAAGTCTAGAGATAGATTTGTTCTGAGGCTCTTGGACCACAAGACCCTCTTCTTCAACGCAGCTCCTATTAACCTCCCGACCCCTTATGATCATCGCAACTCATACTCTCTCAATTTCCACACTTAGAATTATTTATAGTTGTTTCTTCGCAAGTTAAGTTGTTTTCGTTAAGCAACTTCTTTCAGTTGCAATCATCATTAGGGACATAACCAGAGGTGCTCAGCCCCCACCCCCTCGTTATCCTCAAAAAGAATAAATAAATAAAAAACAAAGAGAACTTTAACCTGTTAGAAATTATACATAAATAATGCTGAATGCTTTAATATTTTGATTAATTAAAAAATCTTTATTCCGGAACGTATCGGTTATGATCTCAAAGCCATCATATCCCCTTCAAGAGTCTAATAACAAAATAGACTTTGTCTTAAGTAAATACAGTTCATATCTACGAATGGGCGGATCCAGAGGGCAGCTGTCCCCTTCCAAACTTGAAATTGAAATAAAGCTGTGGATACCGGATCTGAAGTCTCAACACGACTCGAGTTCGAATCCAAATTGCCGCATATAATTCAAACATTGCCGAAATCTCTTCCTCGCCCTGAATGTCACGGCATTCTTGATACTCTTGAGGGACTGAGGATGGCTTTGTGGATCACAGGCGAAATAAAGAGTATTAACAAAATATAAGTTTTTTTATTATTATTGTCTTCATTCTCTTTTTTAATGTAGCTCAGGGGCCCACATCTTGTGGGTACGTGGATGTAGACCACGAGCTGCCCTAGATGGGACTGAGAGTACTTCTGTTCTTTCCATGTCAATCTCTTCCTTCTATATTTTCAACAGGCGTTAGACCGTGCGACGGGCCAGCCTGTTCTTTTCCTTCCCGGCCGCAAAACCCCCCGCCGACCCCGCACCCCGTGATTAAGGCGAAGAAACAAGAAGAAGATTCTCTTTTTTAATTAATCCATAACAGCCACAACTTGTTATATATTTCTTTAAAATTTATTCATTTGAGTAGGGTAGAGAAGGTGCCGGGAATGAAGGGCGGTGTAATCGCTTTGAATTATTAAAAAAAGAATATGCCAGAATGAATAGGTTGGCTTTTCTTCATCTTTTAGTCATATAAATAAATTTTTTGGTTTAATATTATACAAGACTGAAACGTTGTGATCGATGTTGATCTCTCCTCTTGAGGCAATCAAAGCCACAGCCATGTCAGTATAAACAATTTCCTTTATTTTAATTTTTTTATATACAGTATATTCAAAGTGAATTTAATTCATTAAAATAGAAAAAAAGGCAATCTTTTGTTTGTTTAGAAAAATTATCTCTTTTCCTATTCGTAGTTGCTATTGTTTATTCCCCCCCCTCCCCCTCTCTCTCTCTCTGAGTCATTCAAGATAATTTCTTTTGCAATTACACCAATAGACACGTAGACGTGGATACGTCTCTTATTCCCTCCCCCCTTCCCAATTGAATAGTCATTTATTATCACTCAAAATAAAAGGCGAATTTTCCCAGGGATTTGTTGTAATTGAACACACACA
>JAKCPI010021592.1:0-11425 GCA_023213315.1 Euborellia annulipes
AAGACTCAATTGTAGAAAGAAAAGAAAAATCTGGTGTGAGTGGCGCACACCTTCGGTAATCGAAAGTTGTGTACTGTGCTTGTCACACCAGATTTTTCGTGTCGACATATATTTAGTTCCCGACAGTACGGAACATTTGAATGCAGATGTAAAATTTATAAGTATGGGAAAATATTTATATCTTGTTACCATGGTAACCATTTCTCCTATCTTTCCTATGAAGTACAAGATTAAAGTGGTCTTCTTAGATTTTTAGATATAAATGGCAATAAATATTTACACAATTGCGCCATTCGACTTTTTAAGCAGTTTTATAGGCATGATTCTGTCCTGAGGATGGTCGCAAATTTAACCGAAACGTCGGCTTATTAAACGAAATAAATCTATCTGCATTCGCTCTTTCTTTATACCTTGCTACAAGATCTACTCAAGCTATCCACCTCACTCTAATAAATTTTATTTTCTAAAAGACAAATTTTTGATCAACATGAAAGGATTATTATGAGAAGTCGATTAGCTCAGTTCTAAATTATAATAGTGAATATTGGACTGCAATATCAAAAAAATTTAATATTTTAAAATAAATCCTAAGAAGAAATAATATATCAATTTTTTTAAAGTGAAACTTTTATTTGATAACCCCAAATTTTTTCGCTCTTCTATCAGCATATCCCGTTATAAGCCGTGACGTCAAAAGGAAGTGACGTCAAAGACAGTGACGTTATAAGCCGACAAAAATAGAAAAGTTGAAATTTTTTTTTTTTTTCCTCATTCGCACTCACACTCACACACACATTCACACAGTCTTTTCGGCAACTTAGGCCATTTAAGACTTTGACGATAACCGTTGTAATTAATATATCAATTTGGGGTTCAGGCATTTCTACTTAAGCCATCTGGTATCCAAATGGCTTAAATAAAATCGTCGGACTGCCTGGGTCCGAACCCGCGACGTTTGGCATAGGAGGTAGGCACGCTACCTACTACGCCACACCCGAGGGCAATTGTGAGATTTAATTATTCAATTTTTAAATTGATAAAATATAATTTTTAAAATAATTTAAAATGATTCAAATCTTCAATTACTTAATAAATATTGTTCTCAGTTTTTAACATGCCTCTATTGATTTCCCATTTTCTAATTATTAAGTTAAGATTAAAAACGCGATTTTCATACCCTTAAGTGAATAATTTTCTGGAAGTTTTCAGTTAAACGCCTACGATCCGAAAAAAAAAAGTTTCACTTGCATCGTGCTTTCATAAAACCACACAATGATTTTTTGTATTAACTAACATAAATAAATAGATAAAAGAAAATATTAGGAGGTCCGACCTTTTGAGAGGCTTGTTGTTTTTGTTGCTGTTGTTGTTGTTGTTGTTTGTGTGGATGCCTTAAGGAAGCATTTACACTAGCTGGTGCACTTCCGGTACTCCTAAGTGGTTGATGTTGTTGCTGCTGTTGTTGTTGTTGATATGAATTAGATTTCGATTGCACTAATGTCCTTTGTAATTTCTCTACATTATAAGTTTGTCGCCAGCCGAAAATTTGCGAAATCTTTTCAGCAACATCGGCACATCGATGGTGGCCACCGGTGCCCCCACCCAGGATACTGGCTGCGTCACTAATCATGACGCAACAGAGATTGTGTTCAGCTTCATTCCGGGCTAAACAACACAACGAAAGGTTCGTTTTTATTAACGGTCAATGAAAAAAAAAAAAAAAAAACATGTTTATCTCTCATTCTCTCTATAATGGAATAAAATTTGTCAAAGGGGAGGGGAAATCTCTTTGTTACGATTACTAGATATAAAATTAAGAGAATATTTGTCATTTGTGAGATATAATTCAATTTCACGTCAAAGAAAACGCTCATGAATTATTTAATCAATCTTTGTTTTATATATTGTATAATAAATAGGGAGCCCTCGGGGCTTGGTGTAGGGGTTAGCGTGCCTCATATACCAAAAATCGCGGGTTCGGATCCCAGGTAGTCCAAAGATTTTATTAAAGGCATTTGGATACCAAATGGCTTAAATAGAAATGCCTGGATCCACAATAGATATATTTAAACATAGGACTCTCGTTAAAAGTCTTAAATGGCCTAAGTTGCCGAAAAGACTGTGTGAATGAGAAAAAAGTGTGAGTGTTAAAAAAAAAAAAATAAATAAATAAATAAGGATATGAAGAAAGAGATTATAGCTAGTTTTATTTCAATTTTAATCAATCAACCAAACCGACATTTCATGCACATATGGGACCATCCTCAGGACCAGGTTAATGTCTCACTCAATTATAAAATTTATCAATTTTCATACCATGGACGGAGAGTGAATGTTAAATTTGGGCATTAGCATGAGTAATATATAATTGTGTATGCCCAATACACCTTGGTGAGAATATATATATCATTGTTTCGGACATTAGCCTGGCCCCATGTGCGCCCTTGTTGATTGAATAAAATTGAAACTAGCTGCATCGCTCATTTTTTCTCATTTTTTAAATACGAAAATCCGCTATATGCCTCTTTAAAATAAATAGGGATCGAATTTTGAGGTACGCAAAATAAAAGTAAGAAGTACAGTGATGGACAATATTAAGTCCCACCCTTGGGTTTTCTACTTGTGATTATTTCATTGTTTTTATAAAAGAAAATGAAAATCTTTATTAGAAATTTTCTAGGTTTGAACCATGGAAAATTCCTTTAAAAAATATATAATATTTTTTAAAAAACATTGAAATAATCACAAGTAGAAAACGCATGAGTGGGACTTAATATTGTCCCTCACTGTACCTGGTATACAATAGAAAATATCATTTAAAGGCATTTTAGACAAGAAAGATCATCTATTTTTTATGCAAAATAAAATTAATTTTTTCTAATTTATTAATTTTTACCAAATATCCATTGATTTCCAAAACAATAGAGGAGAAGGTCCAAATTTCGGCTACTGTTTACTTTTTGTGTTATAACTTTTGTTAGAATTAATATTATTAACAAAGGGGTTGGAGAGTAATAACCAGCAAATTTATAGCTCCACCTGACGTCCTTTTATTTGGCAGATATTTCGATGCGTAGAACACACATCATCTTCAGTGCCGCGAGGATATATTAGGTGGGCTTTGTCTATTTATATCAAATGCCTTAGGGGCGTTCTGCTATGGACACAGAGCGGTCATCAGCTTAGAGAAGGCACCTCCGTTATGTATAACGCCCCTAAGGCATTTGATATAAATAGACAAAGCCCACCTAATATATCCTCGCGGCACTGAAGATGATGTGTGTTCTACGCATCGAAATATCTGCCAAATAAAAGGACGTCAGGTGGAGCTATAAATTTGCTGGTTATTACTCTCCAACCCCTTTACTCTACTCATCCCAGCCTGATATTCAAACTAATATTATTAACTCTAACCATGATAAAATTGTACATTCAAAGGTTTTCTTTCGATAAACTATTTAAAAAAGCTTTAAAATACCTTTAATTTTATTTATTTTTTATCAATTAAAAAAATATTCAAAATCACAAATTTTTGAGATGTGGTCTAAATTTGGGCTAGGCCAAAATAAACTAGAATAAAACAATAAAATATGTACAAATATTTAACTCAAGATCAAGGGCGGACCCAGAGGTGTTTCTCGGGGGGAGGGGGGTAATCTGGTGTGACTGGTCGCACAGCACACTATTTTTTTAATTTTGGTAATTTAAAAGCGCATTCTGTACTTGTTTTCCAGAATATAAATACAAATCAAATTTTTAAGTATTAATTTTTAAAATTTTACATTAAAAATACATTTTTTTTAGAAAAAAAGTATTTTTTTCAAATTTCGGGGGGGGGGGGGTAATTACCCCCTTTATCTCCCCTTGTATCCGCCCTTGCTCAAGATGTATTTATTATATTCAGATAATTGTATATATAATGAGCAAGTGCCTCTTTGTATGGGGTGTCAGTAATGAGTCAAGACCTTACGGCTTTACGTCCTTTGTTTGTTTTTTTCCTAGTAGCCCGAATTTAGACCTTCACTATGGCGTCGGTTTGAGATTAATAAAAAATTCTACAGTCGGTTGAGAGCTTGGAATTATATCGATTATGGTACCTTAGGGTATCTTTAACCCAACTATTTATGGAGAGTAATATATTCAAAGTTTTAGACTATTCAGTAAATTAAAAAATGCATACCTGCACAAGTTTTCAATTGTCGAAAATCGAAAAAATTACCACCACTCAAACAACTGTCACTGAATTGCGCAGCTTCTTCAACCATGCAATGGGCGGTCCCTGAGAAGTTGTTTCATACTATCGCGGCTACATTGCAGCATCTCCTTACACTGATTACAGCACTAGCCAGAATTTGGACCCTAGCCGAAATTTGGACCTTCTCCTCTATTATTTAAAAGTTATAAATGATTTAGTTTTTCTTTAATTTAAGATCTTTTTCGGCATCTAAGGCCATTTAGAGGATCCGTCCCTATTTATTTCAATTGATTGGTAGCCATTTCAATTGAAAGGTTTCTACTCTGGCTAATCAGAATTAATCCTATAAACAAATAAAAAAGACAATATAAAGAGATTAAAAAGAATCAGAGTTTATGACTTGAGTTAATAATATTATATCCAATTTTTGTTAGAAATAATCTCTTTAACAGGACGCTGAGTTTTAAAAAATTGGCGCTAGGGAGTGTTAAGAAAAATCATGGTAATTAATTGAGTTAACGCTCCTCCTTTTAATATCTTATTACGATCACCTAGGACTACCGGGTATAAATTTGCCTACACGTAGTTTCATCCTTATCTGATCACATAATATAAATTTAAAAAAAATATATTTTTACATTTTGACGTCTTTTTGACCCGCGGCATGTATGGGGCTGGGTGGGGGTGGGGAGAGAGGGAAGGTTTAAATTTAAATGATAATCTTAAGGTGGCGTCTCGAAAAGTCGTTAGAAAGCTTTTGACTACCGAGTTCCTCTAGGCGGCAAGAGATGGCGTTAGTGTTCCCCATAGGAAAACAAGGGACAAATTGCATTTCATTCTAGACTTTCCAGCTAATTAATTAAAGGCAAAAAATTAATTATTTTTTAACACAATGATTACTAATTTAATTATCTACAACAGTGGTTCCCAACCTGGGGGCGATCGCCCCCAAGGGGGCGATTTGGGTTTTCAGGGGGCGATAAATAAGCGGGGGGCGATTGGGGGGCGAGTATGAGTATTCAAAGGGAGAAAAATTATTTACTAAAATTTAAAAAAAATAAAAATCAAAGAGAAAAATCTCCTATTTACAGGATGATCAGGATAGAAGAAGACAAAATATTATCATAAAAATAAAATAGTCTGAAGATAATTCCAATCTAGAATTGAAACGTCACTTTTAGCTCAAATTCTAAATTTCAATTTAAAAAAATCATTTTTTTGAAATTTTTTTCATGGGAGCCTCAGGGCTCTTTAAGCTCGAATCTTAAAATTTCAATTAAAAAAATCATTTTCTTGAAATTTTTTCTTCAGGGCCCGGGCCCTTTAAGTTCATATCTAGTTTAGTCTTTTTCACGACTCAGGATAGCTAAAAACGCAGATTTCAGTGGCTAATTTTCAAAAAATTTTCCATACCCACAAATTCCCCAGGAAATCCTGTCCGGATCTGGCTGGCTTCAATAAATTATTGTAACTCTTTGTTTAGAAAATTTTGAAAAAATTTTATATAACTTTATTTAAATAAATATTGTAAGCTATGAATAACTATTTCAAAAGTTGTGTCAAAAACTGTGTAAAAAATTGTTGGCATGAAGGCCACAATAGCCTTTTATATACTAAAAAAAAAACTTTGTTTTTTTTTTTTTTGGGGGGGGGGGTATTACTAAGTATTACTAAGTAGCTCCGGGGCCTGTCAAGTCTGTCTGCGGCCCTGTATATAGGCCTACGGTAATAAAATTGTTTAAAATAATAAAACAGCTTTATTATTTACACTTTACTTCAAATTAAAATTAGGTATACAATGAAAATGTAAAGGGGGGGGGCGATAGGTGTTAGTCAACCTCCAGAAAGGGGCGATGGGTCAAAAAAGGTTGGGAACCACTGATCTACAACTTATAGAGCTCCTTTTTTTAAAATATCTTTTATTTAATGCGATTAATCTAAAAAAAATTTTTTTTTTTTTTCGAAAATCAAAAAAAGGGCATCTATAAGTTGTAGATATTTTAAATAGCTTTAATTAAAAAAAATTTGAGGTCGATAGCTTCTAAATTGTGGCCGCTGGAAAGTCCCAAAATTAGCACCCCGAGACGCGCACCTTAATACAATTATATACGTTACATCTAATAGTGGGGGAAAAGAAGGAATTTTTATTTTTATTACTAAGGAAAATATTTGGTGTGAATAGGACGATGGGAAAAAAAAAATGTAAACCCAAATGTATGTTCTGGTTAATGTTTCTCTCTCTCTCTCTCTTATCACCATTTGGTCCAGGTGGAAGGGGGGGAGATTTTTAAAAGTCTTTCAAATGAAAGAGGGTCTGGCCATTCCATCCAGTCCAACTATCCATCAATCCTCTCTCTCTCTCTCTCTCTCTATTCAAGTGTAGAAATAAAAACTCATAAGTGCTTTGATATTGTTTTTGTTGATAACAACAAACTCTCTCTCTCTAATAATATAAACAAAAAAAATTATTAATTAGTGTGTCAGTAAGTCACTAAATGAAATTAAAAAGGAAAAAAAAAAAACTTTCGATTTTACGCTTCAAGATCTAATAATTAGATAGAAGAAGAAGTTGGTGATTATGAAATTATAAATTCCACTAGCCTTCGCCCCCCCCCCTGGAAACCCCCTCATCTGGTTCAGGCGGACCCTCGCTTTTTCTTAACTATGAAAAAAGAAAAAAAAAAAAAAAAAAAAAAAAAAAAAAAAAAAAAAAAAAAAAATTATTACCATACCAATCCAGTGCCTGCTTGAGAATTTGTTTTCTTTCATAGAATACATAAATGCAAAGAATACATAAATATTTCTCTATACATTTCCTATGGGAGAAATCGTAACTTTAGGAATTAATAACTCAAAAAGTTATAAGAATTTTGGGATCCGATTATTTTTCCTGGAGTCTCCATAACGTCCTCTATAAGACTGCAAAATTTCGTTTCATCATTCCATCGGGAAGTTGGTCAATCATACGGACGGACATTCCGCTATTATTAAAGGGTAGGAGCCTATATAGATTATTTAGGTATTGGAAAAGAGGAACAAAAAATATAAATAATTTATAATTTAATTTTTTTTTTTAATTTGTTTAAGGTCTTTTTCGGCATCTAAGGCCATTTAGACCCCAACTCTATTTTTTTTTTTTTTTTAAATAATAAAAACATTCACACTTTTTTCTCATTCACACTCACACTCACACACACATTCACACAGTCTTTTCGGCAACTTAGGCCATTTAAGACTTTTACAATAACCGTTGTAATATATATTATCTATTAGGGGTTCAGGCATTTCTATTTAAGCCTTGGTATACGAGGTAGGCACCCCCAACTCTATTTTTTTTTTTTTTTTAAATAATAAAAACATTCACACTTTTTTCTCATTCACACTCACACTCACACACACATTCACACTGTCTTTTCGGCAGCTCAGGCCATATAAGACATTTACGATAACCATTATTTATGAATTTATATATATTAGGGTCCAGGCATTTTTATTTAAGCCATCTGGTATCCAGATGGCTTAAATAAAATCATCGGACTGCCTGGGGTCCGAACCCGCGACGTTTGGTATATGAGGTTAGCACGCTAACCTCTACGCCACGCCCCGTGGGCTCCAACTCTATTTTTTTTTTTTTTTTTTTAAACATTCACACTTTTTTCTCATTCACACTCACACTCACACACACATTCACACAGTCTTTTCGGCAACTTAGGCCATATAAGACTTTGACGATAACCGTTGTAATTAATAAATCAATTTGGTGTTCAGGCATTTCTATTTAAGCCATCTGGTATCCAAATGGCTTAAATAAAATCATCGGACTGCCTGGGTCCGAACCCGCGACGTTTGGTATAGGAGGTAGGCACGCTACCTACTACGCCACACCCGGGGGCTCCAACTCTATTTATTTCAATTAGACTGATACCAGTGCCTGTTTGAGGATTTGTTTACATTCATAGAATACATAAATGCAAAGAATACATAAATATTTCTCTATACGTTCTACCCTTACTGCATCCCTACAGTCACTAGATCATAGAAGAAGAGTATCTGCACTATCTCTCTTCTACAGGTATTACCATGGTCAATGCTCTGCCGAATTGAAATCAATTATCCCACCCAATGCAACATATACATGGAACACAAGAGAGGCATCGTCCCAGCATCCCTATGCTGTTCAGATCACGACTAACAGAACTAGTCAATTCCAATCTTCCTATGTCCCCATGACCTCCCGTGATTAGAACAATCTTCCCTAAAACCTACAATCATCAGACTTTCAAGTCTAATCTCAACAGGCATCTTCTCAGTTCCCGCAGTTGAGTTCCCTTTTGTCTTTATTTTCTTCCTGGCTGCATTTGACCACTAGTCATTATAGGTCTTCGGACCTTATGCACCCATTCCAAAAAGAAACAAGTTTTACTGTAGAAAAAATTAAAAAAAAAATCAAATATAATAAAAATAAAAATAACCGAATTCCGTTTTTCGGGGAAAACTTGGTTTCTCGGTTTTTGAAAATTAGCCAAAAACCCGGTTAACCGGTTTTGGTTTCTACCGGGGTCCAAACCCTACTTAGAAGGTCGCCTTTAAGCATAAAAAATTTTTCCAACGAAAGGTTGCCTAAATAGAGCAGTGGCAGACAGACGGATATTAGCGAATTATATAAATATATAAATCTTTCATTTAAAGATATACTCTCAGCTGATTTAAGGAATTAATTGAAAATAAAATTATGGCAATCGTGGAGACTTTCCACATGCCGATTTTTCGGGGCCATCCTCTCGTTGCCAGGCCCCCTTTGACATAAACCTAAGATGGAAACGTTATTATTAATATTATCTAATCTTCTCGTTATTAAAAAGACAAATTAAGAGGACCAAATGTTCAAACATAAAAAATATTTATATTTTGTTTTCTATCCCTGGTTTATTTCAACAAAATGTACGATAAGATTAAATTGAAATTTTTTTTTATCGTAATAAGATTGTGTTTGTGTGTGAGTCATTCATTGATTTCAAGGAATTTCAAATACAAAATACGTGTGCATTTGCTACTACTATTTTAGCTAGATAACAAAGAAAAAACTATTTTTTTTTTTTTTAAATAGGAGCTGGGAATGCGAAAAAATTGAAAAATCAAACATCAAAAAGGTGTTTACGGATCCGAATATTTTCCTGGACTCTCTAGGTGGCAAATCTAAATTCGAAATTCACTGTGTACCCTTGGGAAGCGATATCTCTATATCTCTGCTCCAAAGAACTATAAAGTTAAGGCGGAATAGGACAGAAGGTGTTACGCATGTTTTTCCCGATAAGATGGCGTAGTGTCCCATAAAAAAGTATGCACAAAAAATCAAGTAATTCAAAAATTTGCCAAGAGATGTCAGAATGGTAGCTAATAATATTTAATGCATTTGGTTGATTTTCATTGATCTTTTAACAATAAATACTTTATAAATGTTATTATATATTATGTATCTTTTATAAAAGCATAAAAATATATAAATATAGGCCATATATAGGCGATCGTCTGTTAGATTAGCCTGCCATCTATTGCAAGAATGCTGAACTAATTTGACATTTGATTTTTAAATAAATCCTCTAAGCTTATTTTAAAAAATTTCTTAATTAATATGTGATTAATAATAACAATAAATTCATTTTTAAATTTAAAAAAAATTAAAGATTATTGGGACAGATTGTTTTTTTGTATTTGCTTGATAACAAAAAATTAATTACGATAATTTTTTAATAAGCCATTAAAGAAATTATAGCTAGATGACCCAATAATCTCTTATGAATTTAATTCATTTAAAAAAAACCGCATTGAAAAATTTCTTATAATAGTCTAATTTTTTTTTAAGTACGTTTAGACGTCGCTCCTGAACCCCCTTAAAGGTATATTTTTGTAAAGCATGCGACTCCAGAGGGTTGTTTAGTTTAACCAAATTAAAAGATGAGAATAAAAAGTTTTAATTTTTTTTTTGGAATTATTCAGAGTCTCAATCAGGGTGCGTTGGAGAAGAGAGACCCAATTTTTCTCTAATTTGTTTCATGGTTAATGAACGAGAGCTATTCAAACTCTTTTATGAGAAAGTGTTGCAACTTCCTTATTAAAAAATAAAATAATAAAAGAAAAAAATATGATGATTGGAAATAAAATTGTCATTAAAACGATCATCATGTCCTATTTTATGTACATTGGTTTTTGAAACCAAACAGCCTTCTAATAATAATTAAAATTATTATAGAGAAGTAGGGCAACTTAAATGGCTGGAGCTTTTGGAAAAATTTTATAAATAGAAGATATATATAGGGTGGGGTGAGTTTTTTTTCATAATTAAATCAAACATTAACAAATTCACATTTACAAATTTGAAAAAAATTTGATATATTTAAATATTTATTAATTCAGATACCCGAAAAAAGTAAGGGTGTGCCGCCGGGGGTCGAACCATGAATCACATGTTACATGTTGGTTTGATTTCAGATTGATGATGATCTTGTAAATTGCACACATAGTAAGTCATCTTATCAATAAAATTTCTGAAAATAAGAACCTGTTCAATAATAAACTTCCAAATTATATATTTTTTTTAAAGTCATTTCGGCTCTAGAGGCCATTTGACTTATATCAATATTTATTTTATTTAGACACATGTATCGATGGCTTCCGGCGTCTTGTTTTTCGGGGGCCACCTATCCCAATTTTCAGTACCACTTGGCGTTGCTTAACAACATTGATCTTATTGGCTGTTGTTCCTTCTTTTGCCAGGCCCGCCGACCCAGATTTAATAAATTGTCGGCATCGGAGGCCGTTTATTTCAATTTATTGGTTGTAAAATCAATTTTTGAGACTGGATGCGAACCGTTGACCTCTAGCACAAGAAACAAGAACTCTATCGCTATACAAATCATCTCAATCAAAATTAAATAAATATTAATGATATTATTTAGGCAAATAAAACCCAATATCCACTTCTCTGCTCAGTCCTGAGAAAGGGGGCGATTAGCACCCGAAACGTCCACGAGCACATTGAAATAAAATTGCGTTTATATTTTTCGGCCCGTATAAATAAATATTTCATTTTTCCTTGTAAAAATAAAAACGTGCTGCAGATTTCTACTAACAACGTTTCCACAAATATTTTAACTTCATCAGTATTAATCACTTAATAAAAAAGACTGGAAAGGCCTTCTATTAACATTTTAAGTTTTTTATTAATACTAA
>JAKCPI010021594.1:0-11641 GCA_023213315.1 Euborellia annulipes
CAATTGTTTTCATCAAAAATGACTCATAAATATAAAGTTTCAGATCTCTAGCTTATCGGGAAGTTGTTTGAAAATTGACTAATTCGCTTAGGGCTTCAAATAAAGTACCTCATTAGTTTGGCCTATTTTGGTCCAGTTTTAATATAATGTGTTGTCATCTGATACTACCCAGAATACGGTGTTTCAGACTTCTATCTCATCGGGAAGTGTCTTAAAAAATTGATGACTTTAACAAAGCAAGTTAAATAAAAGCATTTAAACAATTTATTTTATTGCCTTTTTATTAGAAAAGGCTTTCTCCTCACATAACTAAATACAAAACACCTCTTAAATTCCCATACACCGTAGTTGACTTAAGATTCATTTATAATTAAGGGAATATATCCCATAACATGAATCGTATTCTCTAAACCGAAGTGTTAACCGAGTAATAAATAAGTTGAAGTGTTATATACCTTGTCTTCTTTAGTTTTAAGCAGGTAAGAGTGGTGGGGGTAGCATTCAAGCCTATTTATGTCACCCTGTGTCTCGTTGAGTGTGGAGGGGAAGGGGGCATGGTTTCAATGAACAAACACGCTTCTTGATGTCCCTAGGGATGTTATGTGTATGTATGGGTGTGGATGTGTATGTATACGTGCTAATGCGAGGTATACACGCCATCTGCCACTTTGGACCCCACTTCTTCCTCACCAGAGTTCTAGTCAAAAGCTTTTGACATTAACCTTTGCAACTCATATATGGTATATTAAACAGATTCTATCCAACTTCAAATCCATATATATAGTCAAATGAGATGGTATAATTTGAAGAAAATAAAGTGATTATTAATATACATGTTTGTCATTTTATAAGGTAGATATAATAAAATTCTGGAAAATATTTATTATGCCGACATGTCAAATTTAATTGGCGATTTATCCTAATTAAGGTAGCTAGTTGACTTGGAAACTCCAAATGGACCAAAGATCAATAAACAAAGTTCTAAAGCTCTCAAAATATTCGAATTTTTTTCTAAAAACTTATTCGTGAAAAGTTTACATATTACTCAAGAAGAAAATTTCTGATTTATACAATCGAGGTGAACTTTTCTTTTTTTGGTTTTTGTTATCCATTTGTGAAAACAGTGAGTTTGTTCTTTTTCTTTTTTTTTTTTTTTTTCTTTTAAGTTTGTTTTAGTAACCTGAGAGAATTTTTAAAAAACCACTAGATAAATTTAATGTCGGAGTAAAAGACTTCGAAAGTCTTTAAATGGGTTTCAAATAAAAAAGAAAAGAAAAATATATTCTATAGTCGTAACTATTCCTCTATATCCATCGTTCAGAGTATTTCTAAATTTCTACAAAAACACTAACATTGTAAGAGAGAAAAATGTTTAACTAATTATGTGAAATATTGATATAATGAATACGGGAGTAATGAAAAGCATTTTTTTTTTTTTTAATAAATTTTTGGAACGAAGTTCTTTAACGCGGCTTACGCAGGGTGAATTGGGAGAAAATGTAACGTAACGAAAACGCGTTCCTAACAAAAATGCGTTCCCAGCGCCCGAGCGACGGCGGAGAAAGGCGAGATTAGTCGAAGGCTTGGTGAGGCCACGTCAACCTCTTTCTCTTTATTTCCTTCTATCTACCGTAAGCTGGAAATTGCTCGCCAAAGGTGAGCAAGAGGTTCCAACGGGCGCTGCTCCCTGGTTCCGTCTATTTAAATAATATTCATATTAAATTATATTCTGAGTTGAAGAAAAGGCGTGAGGAACTTCGTTCCTGCCGGGGGTCCTACGACCCCATACGTTTGCTTTTTTTTACTTATCCTTTTCGGCAACTGAGGCCATTTAAGGGTTTTAATGTATATATTATTTATTATTTTATTGTTCTAATGGCCACTTTTCCCAAGTTGATTCCTATGGTTTCAAAAATAATTATTCTAATATAGCTTTGTTCGTAATAGGAAGAGGTTTGCAGCCAAATGAAAAGAGCCTCTATTATTAAATAAACTCTTTAATCCGGACGTTTCGGCACAGATTCACTGTGCTATCATCAGCCTTCCAAGCTAAAAATTCATCAAACATTCACATACACTATTATAATATTGCCATTACATTTTTGTATACAGTGTAAAGGTGTTACATATATTACTTACAGTATATAAGTCTTAAGTAGACATATATTAATTGTTAATAATAGAGTTGTCTGGATTATATAATACAATTGATGAATATCAACAATGCATTTAGTCAGCGAATGTGAGACAAAATTAATTACCATCAAGTATCGGACAAGAGAAATAGCTCAATGAATTAAATTTTTAATTAACGTCTTTATATATAATTAAATTATTTAGAAAGAGATAAGGTTTATAGATACTATGATTTAATTTTATTTAAAATATTTATTTCTAATTATAATATAAACTTTCTATTAAAAAAAGTGCCCAACTCTCATCAATCAAAAAGGAGAACATTTATTATAATTTATACCTCCGTTATTTTATTGTTATACGGACAAAGTCAATTGTCACTTAGAAGGGCAGTATAAAAAATTGCTTAACCCCACGCAATCTGTCTGAAAATTAAGGGCTCTATCCCCATATTTTTTTATGTAACATTTTTCTGCTATCAACCTTTTGGACAAATGATCAACTACTGCCAGGGTGCTGATATTACCAAAATCGAATTTGTGCCCCGTCTCAAAAGCATGGGTAGCGAGCGCAGTTGTTAACTTTTTATTTTTAACCGATCTTTCATGCTCGGAGATTCTCACCCCTTGATATCTACCTGTTTGGCCTATATAGACCTTGCAGGGGGATGGGCAATTTAAGCAGTTGATCATATAGATCGTATTATTCTTTTTGCTCTGTGGAATGATGTCTTTAGAGCAAAAAGAATAATACGATCTATATGATCAACTGCTTAAATTGCCATCCCCCTGCAAGGTCTATAAGGCCAAACAGGTAATATAAGGGGTGAGAATCTCCGAGCATGAAAGATCGGTTAAAATAAAAAGTTAACAACTGCGCTCGATACCATGCTTTTGAGACGGGGCACAAATTCGATTTTGGTAATATCAGCACCCTGGCAGTAGTTGATCATTTGTCCAAAAGGTTGATAGCAGAAAAATGTTACATAAAAAAATATGGGGATAGAGCCCTTAATTTTCAGACAGATTGCGTGGGGTTAAGCAATTTTTATACTGCCCTTCTAAGTGACAATTGACTCTTGTCCGTATAACAATAAAAATAACGGAGGTATAAATTATAATAAATGTTCTCCTTTTTGATTGATGAGAGTTGGGCACTTTTTTAATAGAAAGTTTATATTATAATTAGAAATAAATATTTTAAATAAAATTAAATCATAGTATCTATAAACCTTATCTCTTTCTAAATAATTTAATTATATATAAAGACGTTAATTAAAAATTTAATTCATTGAGCTATTTCTCTTGTCCGATACTTGATGGTAATTAATTTTGTCTCACATTCGCTGACTAAATGCATTGTTGATATTCATCAATTGTATTATATAATCCAGACAACTCTATTATTAACAATTAATATATGTCTACTTAAGACTTATATACTGTAAGTAATATATGTAACACCTTTACACTGTATACAAAAATGTAATGGCAATATTATAATAGTGTATGTGAATGTTTGATGAATTTTTAGCTTGGAAGGCTGATGATAGCACAGTGAATCTGTGCCGAAACGTCCGGATTAAAGAGTTTATTTAATAATAGAGGCTCTTTTCATTTGGCTGCAAACCTCTTCCTATTACGAACAAATTTATATACAGCCACGTCATTAGAATAATTCTAATATAGCACCTGTACGCGATAACCAAATGAACATATCTTAAAAGCTGCTGCCTATATATCAGGCGATATTGGAATTTTTTTCATTATTCTTTGCAAATAAAATTGTCTGTCTGTATTTTTAGAGAGTGGGGAGTGATGGGAAAATAGTTTTTCCCTACTTTCCTAAATTAATATTTATATAGGATCCGAAGGAACTTTGCAGCCAGGAGATTAAATAAAATAATATTTTATTTTATTTTTTATTCGCCGACGTTTCGGTCGCCAATCACGACCCTGATGAAGGTCGTTTGTCTTGAGTTGTTATTTGTGACCGAAACGTTGGCGAATAAAAAATTAAATAAAATATTTTTTTTATTTAATCTCCTGGCTGCAAAGCTATTTCAATATATTGTGGGTTAGAGAAATAGAGAAATTTTGGGAGTAGTACTAAATGCAGGGCCGTCGTTTGTTTTTTATAAATTGAAATAGTATGCATATAGATTCTTTTCATTTTTATTTTCTTTTACCTTCCATCTTATTTTTCATCCAGTGTTTCGTTTCATCTTAATTAAGCTGATATAATTTTCGGTTAATTTGTTTTTCTTCTCCTTCATAATTAAAATTATATGATTCACCATTCCATTATATTCCCGTCTACTTTGTAAATGAGCTTGTGATAAGGAGCAGGGAAAAAAAAGACTTCCTCTAACTATCGTTTATTTTTTTAAACAGAGAGTTCATTTTTTTTTTTTTTTTTTAATATTATAAAGAAAAAAATGAAAAAAAAATCCAAAAAAATAAATGAAATTTGTTGTTTTAATGTTCTTATGGCATTATTATTATTTTTACTTTCTTTTACCTAATATATATTAATACAAGTATTGTATTCATCTCTAAAATTCGATGGAAATACACGATTTGAGTCTAGAAATAGGATCCTGCAAAATAATCTGTAGGTGTGTGTTCAAAATAAAGCAAGAAGGAAATGAGCTTCGAGGTACGTTTTCGTATGCTTACTAGTCCACCAAAGGAAAATTCATTTAATTGGCGTGAATAAATAACGTTATTAAAGAATACATTAATTATTTAGGAAAAACAGCCAAAGATACAATGAATATAATTCTGAATTCTTGAAGAATTTTTTTTGTAATTTTAGGCATTACAAACAAAGAATACTAGTGACCGAGTGAAACAAAAAGAACTAATTCATTCTAAATCGATGTAATTTAAATAACAGATATTTAATTGAAAACCGCAAACATAGTTTCTCGAAGTCCCGAAACACTTAAAGGTTTCATAGCCATCAGGAAAATATTTCTAGAAGACTACTAGTAACCACGTACAGTGAGCGCCACAATTAAGTCCCCACCTGCTTTAGCCTTAAGTATATGGTAAATGGTGAAATAATTTTAAATTTAAAAAGGTAAAATAAAATGATCTATACCAGATTTTACGCTTTACCTTTTCGGTCATTAAAATTATTTCACTATACACCATATATTATACCATATACTTAAGGCTAAAGCTATCAAGTAGGGACTTATTTGTGGCGCTCACTATACCATGTCTCATGATTCATCTATTAAATTGGATGATGGTAAATTTTGAAGAGGCAAATGAATAAGCCGGCTAAGCTGGTGATTACAGATCGGGAGTTTCAACACGACTCGGGTTCGAATCCAGCTTGCCGCAAATAATTCAACAGTGCCGCCGAAGTCTCCTCGTAGGATAAGAAAGTGGAAAATGTCATCCCACAGAAACAAAGGGCCCAATTTGAGGTGCCTTAGAAATGGGGTTTGCTCCGACCCGGGATCTGATGGAAAGTGTGGGCCGGGTGGCTGAGAAGGAGCATAAAATCCAAATCCGTTGGTAAGCCTTATAGAGATGAGGAGATAAAAGAAATCTCTGATTAATTGAATAAAACCAAAATAGGAATGCGAAATTTAATACAGAATTATTATTATTATAATTGTATGAAATGCCCATTTATTTACCCGAGATGCTTTTGTGCACGTAGACACACCTACCTCAAACCTAACCGTAGCCATCTACCAGCACCCCGTGAAGTTACATCTTCATTTCAGGAGTCAACGTTCACGAAATCGATATTAATAAAGTAAAATAAAATAAGAAACAATATATCATTAAAAGATTATTTAAATTTAATAAGATATTTCAGTATCCTTATCTTAAAACGTTTATTTAAAATATTCATCCTCTTCATTGACACATTTTCTTTTTTTTCTTTACTTTACTTGTTGAATCATTCAATTTTGCATTTTTTTTTTTTTGTTAGCGAAAGGAAGAAAGAACATCGCTTATTATATGCAAAATGTTGGAAATTAGTTTCCTAAGAGCGAAAAGTTTAATCATTATCTATTATAAAACATATAGCTATGTATAAGAATTCAGAATCATAATCATTAAATTTAATTTATTCTGAATATAAGCCAAGAAATTACCGCGCTTTTAATAAAAATTGAAGGCTTTATAGTAATAATTAATTACTTATGAGATTAATTTTCTTTTTTTCTATATTTATAAAAAAAAAGATAAAAGTACTCATCAAATTTTTTTAGTGAAGGTTAATTTAGGAATTTTAAATCATCATCGTTTTCAATATATCGACAATCAATAAAAGATTTGTGGCGTTTCAAAAATGAAAACCGGAAAATTTGTTAATGAATCTATAATAGCAGTTATCAACGTTCATTTCAGAGTGGCCAGTGATGGAGATCGCGGTATAATTTTATATATTGTAAAAAATAACTAGTATGTCTGAATAATTATAAAATCAAAATAGGAATTCAAAATTCAGTTTTCGAATCCAAGAGAAAAAAAGTATATATAAAAAGTATTCATGAAGTTTTTACTTTCTTTTAATATATTAAAATCAAAAATTGTTGAGATTTTGATGGATATGACAATTCGTGAAGTGGCTGTTGTATTTCAACAATAAGAGGGATTTTTATTTTGATGGAAATACACGTTTTCTCAATTCCTGATTCTCAAAAAGTGAGTCCTGCAAAATTATCTGTATGTGTCTTTATACATATGTGCGTGAGTCGACAAGAATGTATTTGTATAGCGAATAGCTGGAACAAATTAACTTACTTCATAGGGAAGAAATTGTTGCAAAATATATTTTCCTCTAATTGAAGTCTAAGGCTGGCGCCACACTACACGGAATGCAATGGAAGTTTCCGTGACGTGAAAACCGCCCTGCCCGATCAAGTCACATATACAGCGAAAGTGAACGGGATGAATAAAACGAATGCTTTTTTTTGTTCAGTTGATAAAAGCGTCGCTTGTCAGTCGTCGTTTACTTTGCATTGTTTTAACGACAGGACCCTGCGGAAAATTCCGTCGATAATTCCGTGACGAAAATTACTGCTGCACAAGCTTACATTGAAAACACACAGCAAGCGATAGACTTGACAGAAATTCCAAAACGGAAAATTCCGCCATAATTTCTCCGTCGATCTCCGTTGGTGCACCAGTGTCCGCTGGGTCCCGTCTTCAGCACGTCAAAACAGTGCAAAGTAAGGGCGTGCGTCACATTCGTCGCGTTTATCAACTGAACATAAGCAGTCGTATTCATTCCGTTCACTTCCGCTGTATATGTAACTTAATCGGGTTGGTCGGGTTTCTCGTCACGAGAACTTCCGTTCCATTCCGTCTAGTGTGGCGCCAGCCTTAGGTTTTAATATGCCGAAATCTAAATATATATATCGAGAGAAAAAAATCAGATGTTATAAGCAGAGAACGAAATTTTCAATTATCGGAGATAAGAGAAAAGTACATGGTGTGCGGTCAGTCACACCAAAATTTTTTTTACTCAAGTTTGAACAATTGTAATTTCTTACTTCTAACTCAATTTATCAATTGACGGGGGCTTTTGACAAATGATTTTGCCGCCTCATAGCCTTCGTTTTATTCCGGGTGACAATATCACATTTTCTGTGAGCAAAAAAGTTAAATTTTCTAGAAAAGAAAAAATTCTGAAATGATGCAGAAAGGCTTTGGCGTTTATTTTGAATAAAAACAGAAAAAGGTTCGGTTATATTCTCAAAGCTAAAAAACATAATATTATATTAACAAAATGTTATCAGGAAAATGTGGTGTGACTTTTCACACAACAATTATTAAAACAAATTCAAATAGAACATTGTATTTAATGTAAAATCTTAATTTTATTTATAAGATTATCTAATTTTGACTTAAAACACATCTAGTGTTAAGTGGTTTAAATACTCTTTCGAGGGGGATGGATTAAATTAGAATGGATCTAGATGGGAGGTTTTAACGTCGATGTTGATCTCGATAATACAAGTGCTGTCTTTTGTTCAAATTACCTTTCAAGTGGCAATGCCTGCAGGAGGATTAATGAGGCAGAAGAAAAGAGAAGAGGGAGGGGGCGCAACATGTTTGGGATGGGAGGTTTAAAAAAAAAACTGAAGTTTCAAAATTAAAAGGAAAAGGAAAATATTTAAAATAATTAATTTTTTAAAATGGATGCTGAAATATAGAGGTTCAATTTATTTATTTTGTTAACACTAAATAAGTATCATTAAAGACCTTTTATCAATAAAATGATGAGATGTCGTATATTTTACTATAAGAAAAAAATCTGGTGTGACTGGTCGCACAGCACACAACTTTCTCTTACCCTTTGGCAAGAGAAATTTGTGCACTGTGCTTGTCACACCAAATTTTTTGTGTCGAGATATATTTAGTTGCTTTTAGCACTTTAGTTCCAAAGTTGACCATGCGATGATTCATAGATGGCGCTGAGCTACGAATGCTTCCACATCAGTAAAGTGTACTTCAAACAATTTCAACAAAAAATTTCAATGATATACTTTTTAAAGAGCATCTAAAAAATAGTTCATTTATGAATTTTTAACAAAATCGTTGCAGCGAATTTTGAGAAAATCGAAAAAAAACTGAAAAAGTACATCAGTAGTTAAAGTACTAGTACTTTTAGGCCGATTTTGTTCAAAAGCTTATTTTCACCCCTTGGGAAGGTATCTGACTTAAATATAAAATTTCAACCTCGTAGCTCTTTTAGTTCCTGAGATATTTTGTTCACAGACACACAGTCAGACCATGTCGCGAAAACCACTTTTTTGGATTCAGGGGACCTTAAAACGTGAAGATCCATCAATATTTCGACATCGAATTTTTGACATTAATCAAATACTTTCTCTCTATATATTTCATATATAGGGTAAAAGAAAGTAAAAACTGAAGAGAGTTTCTTAACTTCAAAAAATGCCACTTAACAGAGACTCCTCTAACCTTTTATTGGTAGCCAATTAAATTGAAATAAATTTTCGCGCATGATACGGGATGCGAACTCTCGACCCTTGGTATTGAACGCCAGCACGCTAACCCCTACACCAAGGCCCGAGGGCCGCTCTGGCTTTCTACTTTAGGCGAGTTGAGTTCAATGCATCCTCCTATGAGAATTGAATTTATGAAATTAAATTATGTTTATTTATTTTCAAGACTTAACAGAATTAAATGAAATATTTTTCTTTAAAGAAAGGATAGAAGATTATTATACAAAGAGGCAAAGTTGGATTAGAAACAGAATTATAAAAGAAGCCTAGAAACGAGAAAGTTGGAAGACCAGCGGATGTAAAAGGTTGGAAAATTAGAGAATTAATAAATAGGAGTTATCAAGGATCGAACTTTAATCAAAATTTGACTTTAATAAATAAATTTAAAAAAAAATTTGAGCGAACCGTAAATATGAGAGAAGGTTCTAAGAAGAATCTATTAGTTTCTTTGTCGAACTTTTTTTTATATTATACTCTTTAGGATCATATTCCTTTAGATCAGGGATAATGGTTGAAAGTTCAGGGGTTGGTTACATGTTTTAAATAATAAATATAACCCAGTTTGGTTTCCGAATGAGGGCTGGAACGTAGGCAATCCAATTAACTTCACTCCCTATCTCTGTATTAGGCTTTTAAACCGATTTTTAAAAAACATTTTTTAAATAACTTGAAATTATATATTAAGGTTGTTCGGACATTTTACCTCGTAAGTCATAATAGAATCTAAATTTTTTTTTTTTAATAAAATTAAAAATTTGATTGCCAAAATTCCTTATTATAATTTAGTCGTGACCTATCCAGAGTTTATAATTGTATTAAGGTAATAATTTAATTACCTAAAATAATAAATGAATAACTTTTGACTTTAGCAGTTTTTCACGTAATAGGATCTGGTAACATTGCATTTATCAGCTGTTTATTTTAAATCTTAAAAGCCTTCAAGTTTATTTTATTTAATATATTAAGCAATGATAAATCCAAATCAGTTTAAACACAATGGACGATTTGCGAGAAAAAATATCGTAAAATGGAAAAAATAATGTAACTGACAGCGAGAAAAGTATATTATTTTATGCGACGTTGCCAGACTGGTCTGAGTCTCGTGACTTCCTTATTTTTAAATATTGGCGACTGTCATTTTCGGGATTTTTTTTGACTTTCTTGTTAATATATCTTTAAAAACCCTCAGCAGAAACTTAGAGACTTATACTTTATTTAACAATTCCTTACAATATTATAATAATCCAGCCATCAAGAAATAACTACTTATATATATTTTAAATAACGCTTAACAATGGCTACCGGGGACGTTCCACACGCGGATTCTTCCGGGGCCACCCATCCGATTATTGAATCAATTTTAATTTATAGATATTTTAACTCATTAGTTAGAAACTGAATATCTGGACCTTAATATTTTTCTTATACATATACATATACCCATATACCCCAGATAAGAGAAAGTAAAAATCGTTTAAAAGTCCTTAATTATGTGTTATTATTAAAATTAAAGATGTTAAAAGAGAGGACTAATTGCTTAGATGAAACATGCTTAAAACTTTTTAATGAGTTAATTTTTAATAAAAAATTAATAAAAAAATTTTTACTTTTTTCCATGTAGATTAGTATAACTTTTTTACTTTTTTTTATCTCAAAGTTTAAAATAATCACCCTTTTAAAAATGTCCATTTTCATTTATATTATTTATCTCTCATGTTTTTTTTTTTTTTTTAAATAAATCTTGAAATACATATATCAAAAGATTAATCTCATAAATAAATTAAAATTCCAAATACATATATGTATACCAGTAATACGTTTTTATTCTATCTTAAATAAAATATTGCTTTTATGAACAAAAATAATCTCTATTTCATTTTTCATATATCCATGATCATTGTTATTGATTGCTTATATAACTGCCTAAATTGCTTCTTTTTTTATTAAAAATGAACGTTTGTTAAAATTGTTAAGCCCAGATTTTAATAATTAAATTAATGAAGCAACGTTAATTTTTTTAAATAACTTTTTTCTATATTTAAAATAAATATATGGAAAAATATCAGTAGTATTTTTAAGAGAATTCAGAGATTTGTAGTTAGGTAGGCCTATTATGGGTAGGCAACCCAAATGACTATGTCCCTAATAAATTAATATTGAATAACTCAAGGAAGGGACCACCTCAACAGACTGATAGGTGATTCTACCCTTACTGCATCCCTACAGTCACTAGATCATAGAAGAAGAGTATCTGCACTATCTCTCTTCTACAGGTATTACCATGGTCAATGCTCTGCCGAATTAAAATCAATTATCCCACCCAATGCAACATATTCACGGAACACAAGAGAGGCATCTTCCCAGCATCCCTATGCTGTTCAGATCACGACTAACAGAACAAAACAATTTCATTCTTCCTTTGTCCCCATGACCTCCCGTGATTGGAACAAGCTCCCTGCGTCTATCTTCCCCAAAACCTACAAACTTCAGACTTTCAAG
>JAKCPI010021595.1:0-32647 GCA_023213315.1 Euborellia annulipes
TTTAAGGGAGGCGTGGTAACATAAAGTTTGGAAACCACTGCTCTATAGAAATATAGGTTAGAGAAAGTAAAAACATGCGCAGTCCTTCTTTTTTTTTAAATATTTTAATTACTGGAATAAGAAGCCAAAAGGAATTAAATAAATAAAAAAACTTTCATTTATTTTTTTTTGCTGTCGACGTTACTTCGAGACAGTCAAATTGTCAAGTGTATAATACAAGTGTTTTGTTTCAATTATAACTTTTGACTAAGAGAAACATTTTGCTTCAAAAACAAAACACAATTCCTATTCGTATTCGAACTTTGGTTTCTATTAAAATTTTAATAATTCAAAATGTTGTTCAATACGTTTCTCTTAGTTTTAAATATAATTATAATTATTACAAAACACCTGTATTATTAACAATTTGACTATTATGATGAAAAGGCTGAAGTTCTCGAAACGTTTACAGCAAAATAAAAATAAAAGTTTTTTTATTTTTGTAATTACTCTTGCCTGAATCTTTGTCTTCTTAATTCTTGATCCACAGCCACTATACATTTTTAACGACGTTTCGGAAGAGATCTTGTTTTCATCAAGTTTTTTGTAACTTTTAGTAAGCCCCACTGATGATTGAGTTTTCTAATACCCGTATTCATAGTCATTGCTTGAGAAACAAGGAATTCTTATGCCTATATAAATTTATCGATATAAGGATTCCTTCTTTCTCAAGGAACGACTATGAATACGCCATTATTTCTTTTTTTTTTTTTAAATATGGAAAATTCTTAAATAGAAATTTTCAAGTTCCTCAATACCCTTTTACAATAAAGAAGATCATCATCTTTTATAAAAAAAATTAAATAATCACTCAGTAGAAATGTCTTATCTTGAGGGAAACACACCCTGTAACTGACAATTAAGCAAACAAACAATATTTTTCTTATCGTAGAAAAATAATCTAAAAAATTTCATTCCCAAATTTTAATTTTTTAGTATAACTCACTCAAATCAAAGCACTCTTTTTATTTCATTTTTTTTCCACATCTTCAACTTTATCTTACTTTTTGTTCCACCCCCCTACTCTCTCTCTCTTTTTTAACGATATCATTCCCATTTTCCAAGTGAATAATATTCAAATTTTTATTTCGATGCAATGCAAATTCGTCGGCATTTATTATTTACAGAGAGTGAGTGAGAGCGATGAATGAATGAACCTTTGGACATGACATTTTTTTTTTTAAACGAAAACAAAAAATATCACAAAAAAATATTCTAATCAAAATAACAGATTTTTGTATATTTGTTTTGATTTAAAAATGCGTAATTAAAAATAAATACTCTCCAATCGATTGGGATTTTTTTTTTATAATTGTACTTTTTTTGTTTGATAAAAATGAATTTTATCTTCTCTTTGTTGAATACTATACAAATAATTTTTCTATTTGCCAAGAACTGTCCTTATTGGAGAGAATGGAAAAAAGTATTCAACTTTGACTGTCGTCTGAATGTTTATTATTGTTCTCATCTAGTGCTAGATACCTTAACTTTTTTTTCTTTACCTCCCATGGCAACCATTTCTCTTAACTTTCCTATAAAGGACAAGAGTAAAGTGGTCTTCAGAAGATTTCAATCACAAAATGAGAATATACATTTTAAAGAACATCTAGTGCAAGATTTTTGAATTTTAATCAAAATCGTTGGAGCGAATTTTGAGAAAATCGAAAAAAAAAAAAAAAAAAAAACTGAACAAGTGCGACCAGTCACACCAGATTTTTTAAGCAAAAGTCTTGTAAAACTAAGCTCTAGGGATAATTTGATAACTAGACTTGATTTCTATAAATGTAAAAGAGATTTCAAATTTTCATTCTCTTTAATGTTAAACAAAAAAATTATTCATCCTAATTTTAGACCAAAAAATCATAAATAAACAGACGTAGCTTAACTTTATATAGCAACATCCAATCTGCATCTAGAACATAAAAAAAAAAATAAATCGCGCAATTTACATTATGATAATTTATTTTTATATCCGGAAAAAAAGTAAGAGAAAGAGGGAGTGCATATATTTGTTTAATTGTCCATGCATATATTATCTTATTAACAAACAAACATCCTCTCTTAAAGGGTTGTTTTTATTGAAAATTTAAGATTTTAATCTTCATTCCCTACCTCTAAACAAACGCTATATATTTTTTCTTGATATTTACATTTACATTTTTAATATAAAGGGGTTATTTTTAGATGTCTTGTTACTTTTACTTTTTAATTTGATTTGCAAATAACATCATCAACAACGTTAATGTTAAATTTGTTTCTCCTTGGATAGTGTCATGTTATAAAAATAAATTTATTTGATTTTTATCAAAACATGGTGGTTATTTACTAACGGAAAGAGAGATAGGAAAATAGGTCAAACAAGGATTGTGCCAAATACCTTGTGTATTTTTTTTTGTATTTGCAATTATAAGAAATAATTAAACTAAAAGCATAGCCTACTCCATTACCTAAAAAAATTATTCCTTTTACTTTCTCTTACCTCTATATATGTCAATATATATAGAGAGAAAGTATTGGATTCATGTCAAAAATTCGATGTTCGAGATTTTGTTGGATATACTCGTTTTAATGGCCCCGAATTCAAAAATCTGGTGTGACTGGCGCACAGCACACAACTTTCTCTTACCTTCGGTAATCGAAAGTTGTGTACTGTGCTTGTCACACCAGATTTTTTGTGTCGACATGTATTTAGTTCCCGGCAGTAGGGAATATTTGAATTCAGATGTCAAAATTATAAACATGGGAAAATATTTATATTTTGTAACCATGGCAACCATTTCTCCTATCTTTTCTATGAAGTACAAGAGTAAAGTGTGCTTCAAACAATTTTGAGGGCAAAACGAGAATATACATTTGAAAGAGTATCTAAAAAATAATTGATTTTTGAATTTTAATCAAAATCGTTAGAGCGAATTTTGAGAAAATCGAAAAAAAACTGAAAAAGTACATCAGTAAAGTACTAGTACTCTTTGGCCGATTTTGATTAACAGCTTATTTTTCCGGTCCCGGGGGGTGTTTAACTTAAATATAAAATTTCAACCTCCTAGCTCAATTCCTTCATGCTTAAAATTGAACACACACACACACACCCACCCACCCACACACACACAGACAGACCATGTCGCGAAAACCACTTTTTTGGATTCAGGGGACCTCAAAACGTGAAGATCCATCAAAATCTCGACATCGAATTTTTGACATGAATCCAATACTTTCTCTCTATATATATATTACATATATACATAGGTAAGAGAAAGTAAAAAAGTGATTTTCGCGACATGGTCTGTCTGACTGTGTCTGTCTGTGTTGGTTCAATTTAAAGCATGAAGGAATTGAGCTAGGAGGTTGAAATTTTATATTTACCCACCTAGGGCGTCAAAATAATAAGCTTCTGATCAAAATAGGGCAACAAGTACTAGTACTAGTACTTTTACTTTGTGGCGGCGCAAGCTTCAATGAATATAATTTTGAAATGGTTGCTAGGAGAAAAGTTTACAAAGAAATATTTAATGTTTTTGTTTGAAAAGTTTACAACTTTTTAGTGTTTTTCGATTTTCTCAAAATTCGCTCCAATGATTTTGATTAAAATTCAAAAATCAATTATTTTTTAGATGCTCTTTAAAATGTATTCTCTCATTTTGCCATTGAAATTTTATGAAAAAATTCGATGTCGAGATTTTGATGGATATACACGTCCCCCGAATCCAAAAAAGTGGTTTTCGAGACATGGTCTGGCTTTGTGTCTGTGAACAAAATATCTCAAGAACGAAAAGAGCTAGGGGGTTGAAATTTTATATTTAATTTAGGCACCCCCTTGGGAAGTGACATGAATCATTTGAACAAAATTAGACAAAGAGTACTAGTATTTTACTGATGTAATTTTTCAGTTTTTTACTTTCTCTTACCTATGTATATATGTAATATATATATAGAGAGAAAGTATTGGTTCATGTCAAAAATTCGATGTCGAGATTTTGATGGATCTTCACGTTTTGAGGTCTCCTGAATCCAAAAAAGTGGTTTTCGCGACATGGTCTGTCTGTGGGTGGGTGGGTGGGTGGGTGTGTGTGTGTTCAATTTTAAGTATGAAGGAATTGAGCTAGGAGGTTGAAATTTTATATTTAAGTTAAACACCCCCGGGACCGGAAAAATAAGCTTTTAATCAAAATCGGCCCAAGAGTACTAGTACTTTACTGATGTACTTTTTCAGTTTTTTTCGATTTTCTCAAAATTCGCTCTAACGATTTTGATTAAAATTCAAAAATCAATTATTTTTTAGATGCTCTTTCAAATGTATATTCTCGTTTTCCCCTCAAAATTGTTTGAAGACCACTTTACTCTTGTACTTCATAGAGAAGATAGGAGAAATGGTTGCCATGGTAACAAAATATAAATATTTTCCCATACTTATAAATTTTACATCTGAATTAAAATATTCCCTACTGCCGGGAACTAAATACATGTCGACACAAAAAATCTGGTGTGACAAGCACAGTACACAACTTTCGATTACCGAAGGTAAGAGAAAGTTGTGTGCTGTGCGCCAGTCACACCAGATTTTTTTTTTCGATTTTCTCAAAATTCGCTCCAACAATTTTTTTTTAAATTCATAAATCAATGCTCTTTAAAATGAATATTCTCATTTTGTCATTGATATCTTCTTGTACTCCATAGGAAAGATAGGAGAAATGGTTGCCATGGTAACAAAATATAAATATTTTCCCATGTTTATGAATTGTATATCTTGCATTCTAAAGGGGCGGGGGGGGATATATCGGTGGAAAACTAAATATGTGTTGACACAAATAATCTGGTGTGATAAGCACAGAACGCAACTTTCGATTGCCGAAGTTAAGAGAAAGTTGTGTGCTGTGCGCTAATCCCACCATATTTTTACATCTTGAAATTCGAATGTATCCTACTGTCGGAAACTAAATATATATCGAAACAAAAAATCTGGTATGACAAGCACAGAACTCAACTTTCTCTTGCCTAAGGGTAAGAGAAAGTTGTGTGCTGTGCGACCATCACACCAGATTTTATTTACTTTTGAATTTCAATTTGCTATTATTATATGACCAAATTTTTACTTTCTCTCTTTCATTTTAATCGAACAAAATTTTTTTTTAAATTTTCGTCCATTATTCATACCATCTATTTATCCATTCCAATTCAATATGTTGCCCAGTTACTCTATTTTTTTCCGCTCGCCTTATGGCTGGCTGTTGCTGCATATACTCACAATTTATTGCCATTGCATTGCGCACTCACATCAGCTGACGATTCCACAAATGTCCCCAGGGTGACTTCACTTGGAACCCGCCCTTTAATGGTTTCACATTAGTTCTAGTAAATGCTCTCTCTAAATGCAAAATGAATTTGATTTAAGTGGGACTTTAATCACCACCATTTTTTTTTTACTCTTGCTTTATACACATGTATAATTTCATTGCCAAATGTGCCTACACCCGTCACTTTAGTCCTTCCTTCATTACCATATCTCGAAATTTCTTTCGAAATTATTAGAAATTTATTACTGTTCAATTCATTGAGAGGGAAAATATTTCTTGAAGATTTATGGATAGAACACTAATTATAGTTAAATAGTTTAACTAATTATAGTCTTTATAATAAGAGTGTGTAACGACAATTTCGGTTATTAGGCCTATATATTGATATTAACCACATCAGATTTTTGTTGTTATTATTTTTTTTTTACTTTCTCTTACCTCTATATATATATAAAATATAAAAGGAGAGAGAAAGTATTGCATTCATTTCAAAAATTCGATGTCGAGATTTTGATTTTAATATAGGGTAAGAGAAAGTTAAATATAATAATTTACTCTAGCTAAAAAAAAAAAAACCAAAATGATTTATAAATAAATACCCTAAAATAATCTTAAATTTTTCAAATGTTTGAAAAAACATTTGAACCCCCCCCCCCCCATCAAAACTTTCTGGCTACGCCTATGTATACCAACCTGATAGGTGAAAATAAGCTTTTAAATAAACTCGATCAAAGTGTACTAGTACTTTACTATTTATTTATTTATTTATCTTCCTTCGACATTTTATAATGTGCCAATGTACTTTTTCAGTTTTTTTTTATGGTTTTCTCAAAATTTGTCTTAACGATTTTGCTTAAATTTCGTAAATCATTTATTTTTTCGCTCCTCTTTAAATATATATATTTAAATATACATATTCTTATTTTACCTTCAAAATTGTTTGAAGCACACTTTGCTCAAGTAATAAATAGGAGATTAGTTGTCAATATAAATATGTTCCCATGTTTATAAATTTTACATCTTTAATTGGCCGATGTTATACATAAAGGAACCAAGCGCCATTAGGATCGAAATTGAGATAAGACCTCCATCTTGTAGGGAATAAGAAGATCTACCTCTTTATTTATATCAAAACATTATTACTCTGTGCAATTTTTTTTGTATAAAACAAGAAAAAAGTCATTGCCATTGGTTTTGTTTACTTTACAATTGTGCAAATGAAATGCCCCCATATCTCATATTTAGGTTAATGGCGCTTGGTTCCTTCATGCATAACATCGTCCAATTCTAATGTACCCTTCTGCTGGAAACTAAATATATCTCGTAATCTTTTATTCAATTAAAGGTAAATAAAAGTAAATATATCTCGTCACAAAAAATTTGGTATAACAAGCACGGAACACAACTTTCAATTACCGAAGGTAAGAGAAAGTTGTGTACTGTGCGACGAATCACACCAAATTTTATTTTTTTTTTTTCGTACTTGAGAGAAAAAAAATATTATTTTATTTTATTTTAAATCCAAAGTTGACATTGTGTTGAGCAGGAAAAAAAATGTCTCTCAGGGGATGAAAAGTAAAGAAACTTTTTTGAACCCTAGAGAATTCGAAATGTTAAAATCTTACAAAATTAGAAGGAATCGAGTTTTCTCAGAAAAAAAAAAGTTTAGACAATCTCTAGTGAATAGAACAATATTTTACTAAATATATAAATTCTTCTTATATATCCGACTATTAAAATTAAGTAATCACTCGGCATATATTTCGAGCCATTAGAGCATTGATCGCCAGCCGATGATTCCACGGATCAATAGTTTGGTCCGTGAGAAAATTTAAGACCTTTCTTTCAATGTAACAAACACTTGTATGTGAAATTTTAATCTAAACACCTGACACTATCTCTTAATTCTCATACATATACTTATATATATATGGTATAGGCCTATATAATATCTCTAACAAACCAGAAGATAATTAGGCTCTTGATGTTATTTGATATAGACAATTGTCCAATTAACTTATGATCGGTTAGTATTTAGACATTCTACCAAACTAGTAAGGTTACTGGTACACCTAGCAAATTGTGCCACATTTGTCCATGAACTTGTAAAATAAAAAAAAAAAACTGGTGTGACTGGCGCACCAGATTTTTTGTGACGAGATATATTTAGTTGCTCTTAGCTCTTTAGTTCCAAACTTGACCCCCCGATTCAAAGATGGCGCTGAGCTACGAATGCTTCCACATCATTAAAGTGTACTTGAAACGATTTCCACGAAAAATTTCACTGATATACTTTTTAAAGAGCAACAGAAAAATAGTGCATTTATGAATTTTAAACAAAATCCTTGCAACGAATTTTGAGAAAATCGAAAAAAACTGAAATAGTACATCAGTAAAGTGTACTTCAAACGATTTCCACAAAAAATTTCATTGATATATTTTTTAAAGAGCATGTTAAAAATAATTGATTTATGAATTTTAAACAATTCGTTGCAGTGAATTTTGAGAAAATCGAAAAAAAACCGAAAAAGTACTTCTGTAAAGTACTAGTACATTTTGGCCGATTTTGTTCAAAAGCTTATTTTCACCCCTTGAGAGGGTGCCTAACTTAATTATAACATTTCAACTTCGTAGCTCTTGAGATATTTTGTTCACAGACAGACCATGTCGCGAAAACCACTTTTTTCAGGGGACCTTAAAACGTAAAGTTCCATCAAAGTCTCGACATCGAATTTTTGACATAAATCGAATACTTTCTCTCTATATATTTCATATATAGGGTAAGAGAAAGTAATAACCGACTGCAGAAATTAAAATGAATATCCCAAGAGACGTAGCAGCTAAGGAAATTATATAAAAACTTTTTTTTAATCAGGATCCGAAAAAACTATGCAGCCGGGAGATTAAATAAAAATAATATTTTATTTAATTTTTATTCGCCAACGTTTCGGCCGCCACGACCTTCATCTTAATGTCTTGTAATTGCATATTATTACAATAGACATTGAAATACCTAATTTCGCGTATAGTTAACAATATTTGCCTTGATAAAGGTCCTGATTCGGGACCGAAACCCCGGTGAATAAAATATTTTGTTTAATCTCCTGGCTGCGAAGTTCCTTCGGATCCTGATTAAATTCCCACAGCGATAAAACTTTTATTTAATTATTCATCGACGTTTCGGTCGCTAATCACAACCTTGATCAGGACGATTAATTGTATCCTGTATTTTAATAATTATTCGTCCTGATATAGTTCGTAATTAGCGACCGAAACGTCGTATTAAATAAAAGTTTTTTATTTAATTCTCTTTGCTTCTACTTTCCCTATATCCATTTGAAAATAAATTCTTAACTAACACTTTTACTTTTCTATATATAATATAAAAATCCACTTTTCAATACGTAAAAGCCGACCCACTATTTTTCATTTATTTACACCAGAAAGAAAAAAATAAAATTTTTTATGATGATGCAAGAAGCCAACTTATAAAGTGAATTTTATTTTATCCAAAAGGAAATCATAGTTTTCCAAGAGAGAGAGGAGAGAGAGAGAGGGTTAAATTCCATTTCATTTCAGTAAAATCTCTTTGAACCCTTTTAGATATTTATGCCTTCTCATAAACTCTTTTTATGCGTTTGACCAAAAATGACCTCTCGTAAGGGCTTTATATTTTATTTTTAATAAAGGACGTTTCTTACCCCTTTTTATTTTATTTAACCCTTATAACCTCAGTCTGTCTGTCTTTATATCTTTATTTAATATTTTTATTTAATCAACTCTCTTGGTTTTGGAATAAATTTTTTTAAAAATAATTAATTAACATTTCAAGTTTTACGACTTTTCATTATTTACTTGTAAAATACTCTTCTCTAATTGATCCTATTGCCGACACAGAACCATAGGAAAATTGATCAAGTAAATAATGATATCCTCTAAAAACTATAAAAAAATAAAAAAAAAAAAAAAACTTTCGTGAGTTGAACATTTGGGTTGCCTATTGTTCTGCAAACTGTCCCACGAATCGCCTGTCTTTATTTACTCTAAGAGTCATTTTACTTTCTCTTACCGATATATAACTGTTATATATAGAGAAAGTATTAGACTCATGTCAAGAATTTGATGTCGAAATTTTGATGAATATACACGTTTTTAGGTCTCTTGTGTCCAAAAAAGTGGGTCCCGCAAAATGGTCTTTCTGTCAGTGAACAAAAATATCTTAACGAGGGGGAGACAAAAATCTCAAAATTTTAGGACTTTCTTCAGTTTTTATTTTGTTTTTATATCTCGTAAACTATGCAGGTTTTTGAGTTATTAATTGTTGAAGTTGCTATTTCTTCCATAGGATATTAGAAATGAAAAGAAATTTATCTATTCTTTGGATTATTAGTGGATGTTAATGAAACATTTTTCAATGGCTGAATGGCGGAAAGGCTAATATATTTATTTTATTTCTTTTAAAAATATCTTAAGGACCAAAAGAGCTGTTTATAAATTTTATATTCAAAATACGTACCCTCCTGATACGCCTTGTGCACAAAGCTTTTGAACAAAATCGACCAAAAAGTGCTAGTACTTTTCTGATGTACTTTTTCAGTTTTTCCTCAAAATTCGTTCTAAAGATTTTGATTAAAATTCAAAAATCAATTATTTTTTTTTAGTTGTTTTTAAAATGTATTTTCACATTTTTCCTTCAAAATTGTTCGAAGCACATTTTACTCTTCTTGTACTTCATGGGAAAGATAGGAGAAAATGTTGTCATCATAACAAATTATAAATATTTGCCATGTTTATAAATTTTACATCTTGAATTTTAATATTTCGGCGTAAACTAAATCTATCGACGTTTTAATTAGTAAAGTGTCTAATTCCACTTTTTTTCGAAAATCATTTTTTTGTATTTTCTGTTGAAAAATATCTTTCTCCTTATGCCCTGGACTGGTTAAGAGCGTAATTCAAATTTTTCAG
Source organism: Euborellia annulipes (assembly GCA_023213315.1). Classification (NCBI taxonomy): domain Eukaryota; kingdom Metazoa; phylum Arthropoda; class Insecta; order Dermaptera; family Anisolabididae; genus Euborellia; species Euborellia annulipes. Next base: position 10,299 of record JAKCPI010021595.1, read on the forward strand.
TTCGAGATGTTGCCGCTCGAAAAGTGTTTAACAATGGCTCTGACAATGAAATGTTTTTTTGGCTCTCCTGAAAAATAAACAAAAATGGAGTTAGACACTTTACTAATTAGAACGTCAATCTGTAGACACAAAAAATCTTGTCTAACAAGCACAGAACACAACTTTCAATTATCAAAGGCAAGAAAGAGTTGCTGTGCAACCAATCACACCAGATTTTTCATTTAATATTTAGGAATATCTCCGAAATCCTTCAATTGTTTTAGAATAATTTTTGAAATTGAATTGGCTACAAATTAATTGAAATAAATAGACTTCTATGTCGGGTTCATACATCAAAAATTTTACTTTCAATTTCTTGGTGATTCTTTTTATTTTTACTTTTAAGGTCTTTTTCGGCATCTAAAGCCATTTAGACCCCATCTTTGTTTTCTAGGAATTGAGAATGCATTTTTAAATAATTTTTTTACATATTTTATTGTCGTATTTTCTTAACGATCTCGGATGATGGCCACATCAGTTATTTAGTTTTTCTTTTAATGAGATTCCCTCTCAGGATCATCAGAATTAGGATCAGAATCAGGTGTCCCGTACTTCCTTCCTTCTTGTTCGTTAACAATGGAGATCAGCCGACCCTAAATAGATTATCATTATATTCAACCGAATGCCTTTGAATATTATATTTTCATTTTTTTCTTTTTATTATTCCATAGTAAGTACCCAACTATGCATAATTCGGATCTTAAAAAAAAAATTTCCATACAAAAGGGATTAAAAAAAAAAATATTATTATTAAAATTAAGCCAAGTGGAAAAATATTTACGCCTCAATAAATTATTTTTACTTTGAGATTGTCAATACATTCTGAAACAAAACGAACGATAATTTTAAAAATAATTATCGGAAAAATAAAAAGAGAGGTTCAGAAAAAAAAAAAATAATTTGACCCTAAGTTTGCTTTATCCATCTCTTGGAAAATCTTCTGATGCCACTCTACATCACTCATATCGATTTATTTGGTCCTTAAGATGTTTATATAATTTAGAGGATGTCTCTTATTATCTGTTAATTTATGATTTTAATCATATAAATAATTTGAAAAATATTATACAAAAATCGTAACTACCAAACTAAAACAATAATAATACAAAAGTAAAGCAAAAAAAATTAGATCCCTAAAAAAAATCTGGTGTTATTGTCGCACAGCACACAACTTTCTCTTACCTTTGGTAATCGAAAGTTGTGTTCTGAGCTTGTCACACCAGATTTTTTGTGTCGACATATATTTAATATAAAATTTCAACCTGCTAGCTCAATTCCTTCATGCTTAAAATTGAACTCACACAGACAGACAGCCAGACACACACACGCAGACAGAACATGTCGCGAAAACCACTTTTTGGATTCAGGGGACCTCAATATCCATCAAAATCTTGATATCGAATTTATGACATGAATCCAATACTTTCTCTCTATATATATATTAACATATATATATAGAGGTAAGAGAAGTAAAAATATTTCTATTCCGTTAGCTTTAAAATGGAAGATGAATTTTAAAAAATAATTTTTTCGCTCATGATCCGTGATTCAGAGAGAAGATATCTAGTGCCTGAGGTCCCGGGTTCGCACAATTTTGAGAGCAAAATGAGAATATACATTTTAAAGAGCATTTACAAAAAATAATTGATTTTTGAATTTTAATCAAAATCGTTAGGGCGAATTTTAAAAGAATCGAAAAAAAAGTTACTTTTTGCTTCATTTTGATCAAAAGCTTATTTTCACGTCTCAGAAGGGTGCCTAACTTAAATATAAAATTTCAACCTCCTAGCTCTTATCGTTGTTGAGATATTTTGTTCACAACACACATACACATACACACATTCAGTCAACAAAAACCACTTTTTTGGAAGGGGACCATCAAAATTTCGAAAAGAATTTTTGACATGAATCCAATACTTTCTTTCTATATATATATTTATTATATAAATAGTTGAAAGAAAGTATTTTTTTTTTTTATTTATTTTTTCCCTCCGTAAGCCAGAGGCCATTGGAGACCCACAGTACAAAATCTTACAAAACAAATCCAATGTAAAATATATACATTGCAAAAACATTGAAAGAAAGTAAAAAATTGAAAAATTTTAAATGATTAATTGTTGGTAATTATCCAAGTGAAAAGTCCACCAATCTTACATTCTTCATTTACCATACTATTACAAACCTTCATGGTTTATAAAAAACAGCAAGCAGGTGGTGTATCGGCTTAATTGTATAACCTATGATGATCACCAACTTCCTTTTCAATTTGGTACAAACGTAAAAACGCGTGACATGGAAAGAAAGAGAGAGAAATATTAGATAGAAGCTCGGGGGTAAGAGAAGATCGATTTTCCATGTGGGTGAAATAGAGTAAGAGGATGAGGGGGTGGGAGGGGGCGGACGTAAGGGATTGCAACCTTCCTTCCTTCTTTATTCCCTTCCCCTTGCAAGCATCTTACACGTCTTTCCATTCGAATTTTTTTGAACTCGACCATCACGTAAAAGACGTGAGTGAGATGATGATAAATTGAAGGTTCAATCACCAAGTCATATATTAAAATTACACTTTTTACTGCTAAACTAGTATTCTTTTTACTATTTTTATTTATTTATTAATCTATTTATTTCTTTTCTTTTCAGGTAATTGTCCAAATGTCCATCTTATCGAGCAGATTTAAGACACCATTTTAAGGTAGATTCTAAACTTCGTTTATTATAAACCAAAGGGTAACATATTTTTACTTTCTCTTACCTCTATATATATGTTAATATATATAGAGAGAAAGTATTGGATTCCTGTCAAAAATTCAATGTCGAGATTTTGATGGATCTTCACGTTTTGAGGTCCCCTGCATCTAAAAAAGTGGTTTTCGCGACATGGTCTGTCTGTCTGTGTGTGTGTGCGTGTCTGTGAACAAAATATCTCAAGAACGAAAAGAGCTAGGAGGTTGAAATTTTATATTTAAGTTAGGCACCTCCCCTGGGACGTGACACGAAGCTTTTGAACAAAATCGGCCAAAGAGTACTAGTACTTTACTGATGCACTTTTTCAGATTTTTTCGATTTTCTCAAAATTCGCTCCAACGATTTTTTTTTTAATTCAAAAATCAATTATTATTAGGAGAATTTTTAATTATAGACCACATTTTTGTATTAAATATTTATTAAAAATATATAAATATTGTACAACGTTCAACTGCTTATTCTGCAACCGTTATCAAGCACTGTGCACTTGCTCCGACTCAAGTGAACTGAGTTGGAGCAAGTGCACAGTGCTTTATTACGGCTGCAGAATAAGCAGTTGAAACGTTGTACAGTATTTATATATTTTTAATAAATATTTAATACAAAAATGTGGTCAATAATTAAAAATTCTCCTAATAATAATATTTCAAACCACAAAAGCTTTAATAATCAAAAATCAATTATTTTTTAGATTCTCTTTAAAATGTATATTCTCATTTTACCACTGAAATCTTCTCAAGACCACTATACTCTTGTACTTCATAGGAGAAATGGTTGCCATGGTGACAAAATATAAATATTTTCCCTACTAATAAATTTTACCTCTTGAATTCTAATATATCGGCGGAAACTAAATACATGTCGACTCGAAAAATCTGGTGTGACAAGCACAGTACACAATTTTCGATTACCGAAGGTTAGAGAAAGTTGTCTGCTGTGCGACAGTCACTTAAGATTTTTTTAAATATGGTGTTCGATGTTTAATTGTAAGAAAGACTTCACAAAGACCTGACTGTCATGGCTGGTTGTCTAAATGGCGGGCGCTCCCAAGTATGCAAGGTTTTTTTTTTAACCCTTTTTGGTTGCTGAGGGCATTTAAGGATTTGAATTTATTATATTTGGCTTTATATCTATAACATTTCTCTTTTCTCTTTTTTTTTTAAAATTTGTTTTAAGGTCTTTTTCGGCATTGTAGGTCATTTAGACCCCGTCTTTCTGCTGGCTGCCTTCCTCATTGAGCTTTGGTTCCCGGTTTCCTAAATAAATATCAGAATTTCCCCGTCACGAAGCCATAATATTGGTACAAAAAGCAATTTATAGCTGTGATGTTATATAAATAAGAGGGTAGAAATGAGGGGTGCAGCTAAGGTTATTTTTATATTTATTTAATTCACACAGCTGACATTTCGGTTCCGTGTTTGAACCATCCTCAGAGTTGGTGAAAAGTCATTATGAAAATGTCATAGTGGATTTTATACATTGTTGAGCAACTCTTATATAATAAATAAATATGTAAATTTATGTACAGTGAGCGCCACAATTAAGTCCCCATCTGATAGCTAGAGCCTTAAGTATATGGTGTAAAGTGAAATAATTTTAATGACCGAAAAGGTAAAACTTAAAATCTGGTACAGATGATTTTAAAATTTAAAATTATTTCACCATTTACCATATACTATCCCATATACTTAAGGCTAAAGCTATCAGTTGGGGACTTAATTGTGGCGCTCACTGTACCTGGTCATCTCATACTGGGTATATATTTATTATATTAGAGTTGGTCAACAATGTATAAAATCCACTATGACACTTTCATAATGACTACGCCAGCTCTGAGGATGGTTCAAACACGGAACCGAAACGTCAGCTGTGTGAATTAAATAAATAAAGAAATAACCTTGTCTGCATCTCATTTTTTTATATTTTTTTAATCTTTGTTTTTCAAAGATAAAAAGATATTAAGAAGCGGAATGAAAAGCAATATGATGCCATTTTTTAATTAAAAAAAAAAACTCCTTTCGTTAAATTTAAGCTTAGAATATAGAAAAAGAAAAAAAAAGAGAATTTTTATACCTGACGATAGGTTGCTGCTTTTTCACATTAAATATTCTTTAAAATGATGATGATGATGATCGTCATCATAATCTCAAAATCCTTTTGTCAAGGGATAAAACGCTCCCTTCCTTCCTTCCTTTTTTTTGCCGCCTTATTAAAAATATCCTTTTTATTTTTTCTAATTACTTGAAAGTAAAAAGGAGCAGTCACGCCTGCGTCTTTTTTTTTTTTTGAAAGGCGTCAAAAATTTGAAAGCCGTACGGTCGGACACATTTGCTTTCTTTTGATGGTGAACGTTTCTTCTTTTTTTTTTCTTTTCATCTTTTTTTTTTTCTTTCTTTTTCTTCACTGTCTCTCTGATGTCGATTGCATTTCCTCAATCAGAAATGTTCTCGATCGTTTGGATCTTCTTTGTTGTGAACGAGTGACTTTGTTTTTTTTTTCCTTTTCGTAGACAGACCTTCGGGGGTCAAATTCAAGTGCACCTCCCCATCCCCTCTCCTACTTTACTCAAACAAACATCTGCCGTATTTTCATATACTTCAATATCGATATTCTTTATATAAAAAGCTCGACGTAACGTAACTTATTTATAGAAAAAAAAAAATTCTTGTATATAGCCAATAGAATTTATAAAAGATTTTTTTTTTTTGAAAATTTCTTTAGAAAATTTTGTCTATTTTTCTAGGGTAGCATTGCCATAAATAGTTTAGATCATTGTTGTGAACGATCATCATCTAAGTCATCATACTAAAAATTGTTTTTTTTTTTCAGTAAAGTATGAGACTGAAAAAAAAAACAATTTTTAGTATGATGACTTAGATGATGAATTTTCCAATAAAATATCATTTTTCAACTTCTAAAGTTTCACGAGAAAGCTGAAAAAATTTCATAAAAAAGTTACGTAAAAAATAAACCAAATTTCAAGAAAAATTTTTTTATAACAAAAAAAAAAAAAAAAATAGAAGCAATCGTCGGCACATCTTGTAATTAGGGGGGATAATTGTAGAATTAGTAGAAGTTTATTTTAAGTTAAAAAAATTAAAAAAAAAATGGTCGAAATAAAATTAGGGTTTTTTCAAAAAAACTGAAATATTTCATATACCCCGGCTTCTGAAATAATTTTTCTATTTTTTTTCTGAAAACTACATTAAAAAACAAAATTTTTATAGCTTTGCGGGTTTCCGAAAATATCAATTTTAAAAAAAAGTTATAGTTATTTGAAAAAAAAGAGCGGTTTTTTTTTTTTTTCAAAAATCCATAACTTTTTTTTAGATGGGTAAAAAAATTTGGAAAAATTCTCAAAAATGTCTTTTAAGGGGTAGAAAAAAATAGGAAATTTTCAGCGAAATCCGCAGGTGTCAGGAAAAAAATTTGTCGATTTGGCATGGAATGACCCATATATATATATAGAAAGTACATAGGTTTCATATCAAAAATTCGATGTCGAGATTTTGATGGATATACACGTTTTGAGGTCCCCTGAATCCAAAAAAGTGGTTTTCGCGACATGGTCTGTCTGTCTGTCTGTCTGCCTGGGTTCAATTTAAAACATGAAGTAATTGAGCTAGGAGGTTGAAATTTTATATTTAAGTTAGGCACCCTCCTAGGGCGTGAAAATAAGCTTTTAATCAAAATCGGTCAAAGAGTACTAGTACTTTACTGATGTACTTTTTCATTTTTTTTTCGATTTTCTCTAAATTCGCTCCAACGATTTTTTTAAATTATTTTTTAGATGTTCTTTAAAATGTATATTCTCATTTTGCCAATGAAATCTTCTGAAGACACACTTTACTCTTGTAGGCCTATTTCATAGGAAAGATAGGAGAAATGGTTGCCATGGTAAATAAAATATAAATATTTTCCCATACTTATAAATTTTACATCTTGAATTCTAATATATCGGCGGAAACTAAATATATCTCGACACGAATAATCTGGTGTGACAAGCACAGAACACAACTTTCGATTACCGAAGGTAAGAGAAAGTTGTGTGCGGTGCGACCAGTCACACCAGATTTTTGTGGTTTTAATTATTATTATTATTATTATTAGGGGAATTTTTGGTTATAGACCAGATTTTTGTATTAATAATAATGTATTGTATTTATTTATTTAATTTAAATGATAGATGAGTACGTGTCCCGGACGTTTACAAATTCTAAAACCAAATTTATGTCTTTAATAATAATTTAAAATTCACATTTATTTCTTTAAAATTTCTCAAGGGTATTCTTTCTTCTTCCCTTCTTTTTACTCCTCTGATAATATCCGCCTCATTTTCATTTGTTCTTAATTAAGTTATATTAAACTCCTCTCTCTTCTATTATTATCTCAAGCGAAGAGACCTTCGCCGTGTTCATCTTGATTAGCTCAGTCTTAAATATCAAGCTAAATTATTATAAATAAATTTTAATTTATTTAGAAAAAAAAATCCAATTGGGCTGACTTTTTTTCTTTCTTCTGTCAAACTTAGTGGAAATTGGCAGGTATCAAATAATTATTGGAAATCACTCGCTATCGATTTATTGGCTTCAACTTATGGTCAAAATCTCCTCGACAAATTCATGGCTTCTTTTTTTTTTAATTTCTCTTACCTCTATATATATATATATTATATATAGTAGAGAGAAATTATTGGATTCATGTCAAAAATTCGATGTCGAGATTTTGATGGATATACACGTTTTAAGGTCCCCTGAATCAAAAAAATTGGTTTTCGTGACATGGTGTGTCTGACTGTGTGTCTTTTTTTTATCTGTGTGTGTTAAATTTTAAGCATGAAGGAATTAAGCTCTGCCGCTGAAATTTTATATTTAAGTTAGACACCTCCCTGGAACGTGAAAATGAACTTTTTAACAAAATCGGCCAAAGAGTACTAGTACTCTTTGTAAAATCATTTTACCTTTTTATTGGGGAGATGAAATTTTTTCTGCTCTACGGGAAACTTTGCACACTTTTTAAACAAAAATATTCATATTGGCTATACACCCGAATATATCTCAGGGGCGTATATAGAAATTTTTTTTCGGGGGGCTCGAACTCAAAAATTTTTCTGAGGAAAATTTTTTTTTTAAGAAACTATACTTTTATTCACACGAAGCTTTTTGAGGAACATTTTTTTCTATTGCGGAACCAAAGTTGTCCATCCTGCGGAAAAATTTGTTGCGCTGATGTCTGTATATCCCTATATATGTATATGTGTTTGGGAAATTTCGGGGGGGCGGCCCCCCCCGCCTCTGATATATCTATATAGATTTGAAAAATTTTTCGTTTCTTCTCTCATGCTGGCATTGTTCTTTTTCAAAAAAACTCTTCATTTTCCTATTCATTTTATAATCAGTAGACGTGGTCCTATGGGGGAGGGGGCTATTTATATTTTAAGTTCTTACTCATTGATATCAAAATAAGAGGAATATTATATTTTTTTATTTTAACCTTTGAAGGAATAATTTATATTATTCCACTTTCAAAGGACTTAATTTGTTAATTAACTCTCCCCCTCCCCAATTACTAAAGAATTCTTACTTTGTTGAATGTCAAAAAATCGACAGGCCATTTGTATGATTAGGCCTATACCAAATTATCTTGAATTTCTTCTAATAATCCTAATAACCTATTGATATTTTTTTCCCTTCCATTGATATTTCGTGCGCGTGCCAATATAGATGTTGGTAAGGATTAAAAAAAAAAAGAACAAAAATAAACAAACTGTTTTAAAAATAAACTCAAATAAAGATAATAAAATCCGATTTTGAATGGGTTATTCTTAAAGATAATTCCCAATATCCTTCCTTTAGACTTTGAATATTTATTTATTTTTTTTTTTTATCTTATCCCCATTTCTCTCTCTCTTTCGGTTAATCTCTCTCTATTCGTATTTTAAAAGAAACATCGGTTTTAAAAAATACCTACTTCGAAATAAAGTTAAGATTTATTTATTCTCGTGAATGTAAAAAAAAAATCCTTGATATACATTTTCCATAAAGATAACTGAGCAGAAAGCGGAAAAGCGATGTCAATAAAGAAAATTGAATTTCTTTATGAAGTGACTCAGATAAGACTCTTATTCTCTCTTGCTCTCTTAGCATAACATAAAATTGCCTTCAAAAAGGGGCTTAAATTTTCTTTCAATTTTTAAAGCTTAAAATATAAACAAATTTTTCTTTTTAATTTTGTAAAATGACAGATAATAGGCAAATTCAGGATGAGCCCCGTCTTTTAAACAACTATCTTTAGCAAAGTGATCTTTTTTTCGAAGACGAATAGACTATTATATTAGTATTGTTGGTTGGGATGTTTTCAGAATCATAATAAACTTTTTACTTTTTCTTGTTAGAGAAAATATTGCATTAATGTTGTTGCCGAGATTTTGATGGAAATACACGTTTTAAGTCTTTAAAAAAGTGGGTCCCGCAAAATGCCCTTTGAGTCTTTTACCAAATTAAAGCAAGAATGAAAATTTCTAGGAGGTTGAAATTTAATATTAAATTGGTGTAACTGGTCGCACAGCCAAAAATAAGCTTTTAAATAAAATAGTCCAAAAAGTACTAGTACTTACCTTTTGTACTTTTTCAGTTTTTTTTTAATTCGCTCTAATGATTTTGATTAATTCATAAATCAATTATTTTTTTTATATACTCTTTAAAATGTATATTCACATTTTTTTCTCAACATTGTTTGAAGCACTCATTAAGCTTAGTATTTTTTTTTTTTTTTTTTATTTAATAGGAATCGGCTTTTTCACTCTTGTAACAAAATTTAAATATTCTTGTTTGATATCTTGAATTCTAAAATACCGTATTTCCGGAAACTAAATAAATGTCGATACAAAATTATTATTATTTTCTAACCACCATAATATACTTTATAGGCCCTAATCGTAAGAAGAAAATATTATGATTATGAAAAATTTAATTTCTTACACTTCCGATCCTTTGATCAAAGACGAGTGATTTACAAAACCATTTTCTTCTAATGGAGTGAACAATTTGTAATTTTCATAAATCTTTTTTTATATTACATCCTAAAAATGCTGAGTGTTATTTTCCCTCTCTTGATAATTAAATAACTCATTCGATAGATATCTATCCAAAAAGGCCCGAGCCTCTTCTCCAATCTCATCTGATGATTGACTCAATGACATGAGGTCTTGAGAGAGATGATGTCTCTGATTCCCTCTCTCTCTCTCACTTCGATAACTAATTCATTCAAATGGGATCAAATCGGATTTGAATGAATGAATACGTCAGAGAGCAAGTGGAAGGTGTCTGTCTTTCTCTGTCTGTCATCGAGCCCTAATTGACAGATGACAGTTGCCTCTCTCTGCCTATTGCTGTCGATTTCCATTATCACGTTATATCCGATTCATACTTTTTTATTTGATTCCAATTCTATTTAAATTTCTATAAAAATATCGAATTAAAAAAAAAAAAGAAATCGGTGTAGCAATATTTCAAAATAATAGGTTGAGAATCATATAATTAATATTTGATTATGACGTCACATATGCTTGCAAGTCGTTGGCGCCAGTGCCCGTTCATACTATTGAAAGACTTTTGAAAAGCCTCCTATGATTGGTTCATGCTGGCCAATCACAGCCCTTCTTTTAGATAGGGAATAGGTCTCTCGTCTTCTCTCGCTTGCCGGCGTTTACACACCAGTCGCCATTTCGAGGGCAAGTGTTTTACATCTACTCTGTGCTTGTTAGATTCAGAAATGATGCTATTCTTTTGAAGTCATGATTTTCTCATTCACTGCTCACCTTTCACCTTTCATCAACTACCTGAATCTTCTACTCACCACATCCGACTGTTCTACCAATCAACCAAATCTGTGCTGCCTCTCATGAATTACATTCTCACAAACACTATTCCAGGTAGCCTACGTCATTATTTCCTAATTTTTGTTGTTGTTGTGCATTAATAATAAAATATTTATTATATTTAATTAATAATATAAAATATAAATTTTATGTCAACACACAGGACGATACCTTCCTTATCCGATTACGCTTAGTAAATAATATTCTTTGCATTTATATTCTTTGGTCTTTCAAAGCTGAATGTTGCTTTCTTTTATTTTATGTAACATTGTCTAATTTTGTGGTGACCCACGACAAGGAGTTTGCCATAATAAAATGAAATATTTTGGCCAAATTTGTAAGGAAATTATAAGAAAAAAAAATTTGTCCCGACCCCCAAGAAAAAGTTGAAATGACGTCACTGCCTCTCTCTCTCTCTCTCCCTCTCTGTTCTCAGAACAATAAAATTTTTTATTCATTCATTCATTCTGTGAACTAATTAGATGAGACTAACACAAAAAATTTTGTTTTGACACAACATCACACAACTTTCGATTACCAAAGTTAAGAGATAGTGTGTGCTACTTTGAGTCCAAACATACCAGATTTTTAATATATAAATACCTCCATTAAAGAAAATTAAAATATTTATAAAAGAGAAACAAACTTAGATGGAAATATTTTACTACTTTCAATCGAACTTTTTTTTATTAATTAAAAAAATGTTATGAATAACTTTCAACTTTATTATTATTTTTATTTTTCAATAAATAAAAAAAAAACTTTAGTAGCTATCTTCTTCGTTTATTTTCTTTCTTTGATGATCGAAAAAAAAAAAACTTGGATGTAAAAGTTGAAAAAAAGTCAGTTGTTTATTAGCCAAGTTTGTAATCAGCTTAAAAGAAATGTCTTGAAAAAAATAAATAACAAAATTATTATATAAAATTAAATCAAATTGATTTTAATCTTTATTTTTCTTGATCAATATTTATTAATTAATAACTTTATATTTTTTTATCTTTATGTCCTTAATAAAAAAAAAATTCGATTGGTCAAATGACAGGTGGAAAGACAAGAAAGCAAGTGGTATTAATGTTAAATTGTGGGTGTGTGTAGATGGTGTAACGAGAGAAGACAGAGAGAGAGTGTGTTGGTCTTCACTGGTTTCGTTCTTAAGGGATTCACCCATTAGTCTTGAGGGCAACATCCAACCCTTGCCATTAGATAACGAATTAATCCCCGCCACTGCTGCTTTTATTCTAGACTGCCACTTGGGAAGCAATTCTTCTATCTTTATCTTCACACTTTTTTGACGTAGAACAACATAATGTTTTTTTCCTGCTCAAGTTAAAATGAAATAATACAGCTGAGTTGGTCATAAATGAATAGCCGATTCGAAAATATAAAGTAAATATTTCTATCAATTTGAATTGGCAATAAAACAATCAATTTTTCAAAAGGCCCTTGTTCGACCCGCTTCTTGCTACTTTTACTCGTCTCGGCTTACTTCGCGTTTTTTGTACCCAAGTCAAAATAACTCGAAGCACAAGGACGAGGAAACCCGAAATATACCTCCAAACTCTCTTGTTTCCTCGCTGTGTTTCGCAATTTCATTGAGTGATTGTGATTTATTATTTCAAATTCATAATTTTATAATTTTATTCATAAAGAGTGAATGGACCCAAGATCTTCAATTGCAATTCCTTGAAGCATTTAACGGAGAATCAGTGATTTGGGATCCCAAACATACCAATCATTAGATAAATAAATACGCTGCACAGTTTTTTTAATTTTCTTTATAAAAATATAAACAAAATTATAATAGCTATAGGTCTATGCACAAATAGCAGCAGCATCTGCTACTCCTACTTCAGTTTCACTCATGGTACTGAGGTGTTCGCAGAGCAATGCGAGAGTGTTCTAGTTCTTCGTTCAACTTTGGCGAGTATCCTCTCCCAAGTTAGTCAGCGAGTGTCTGGAGGGGGCTTAAGATTTAAATTTTCGACATTAGGTCTTGTTGAAACATTTTGTCAATTAAATTAAAATTTACTAATTAAACACTAGTTTAATTGTTTCCAAGGTTTTATTATCAATAATTAAAATTTAATACGTATTTAGACTTACTTGTCATCATCGGAACTATAATGCTGTAATTGTTTTAAGGCCTTTTTCGTCATATAAGGCCATTTAGGCTCGATCCCTATTTAATGAATGTAGAAAATGGCTGTGTTGAATTGAAACAGGGTAGAATAGGGATGCAGCCATGTATTAAATCAAACTCCTTTTTTACAAAACGTTTCGGCCAATTTTATTATACCAACTTCAATTGCATAGGAGTTTTTTTTTAGCAAAACTCCTATGCAACTGAAGACGGCTAAATAAAATTGGCCGAAACGTTTTGCAAAAAAAAAGAGTTTAATAGAGGCTGCATTCCTCTACAACCCTGCTATTCACGATCCTTATTTATTTCAAATGGTTGGTAGCCAATTCAATTGAGATAAATTTTTCTCCAATGAAGTACTTAGATAACCAATGAAGTACGTGGCTGTTGATTTATACACAAGGAAGGAAGCAGGTGCAGCCAAAATTAAAGCCTCCGATTTTGTTACAATTAATGAGACGTTTCGAGAAAACTTTATTTCCTCATCATCAGTCTTTCAAATTGTGTTTGTCCCGGAGTTGTTAAAAGGGCACAATACATTTATTATGTATTTTCTTTATGGGTGTGTTATTCATTGACTTGTTCAGTGAGAATGTTGTGTGCCCTTTTAACAACTCCGGGACAAACACAATTTGAAGACTGATGATGAGAAATAAAGTTTTCTCGAAACTCTCATTAATTGTAACAAAATCGGAGGCAATTGGCTGACCTGCTTCCCCTTGTGTAAATTTTTCTCGCTTGGGACGGGAAGCAAATCCGGATCTCTTTGAACAACTGATCACGGACAAGAATAACTTAATCATGATGTTTTAAGCTTCGCCTAATCTCTCTTTCTTTTACGTTGATAGCAGGCAATCTCTTGACAACTAAATTAAATTTTTTTTTTAATAAAAGCCAAGTTGTAAAGAAAACTACAACATTTTCTTCTTTTCTTCTCTTATTGTTCAGTCAAGAACATATAGAAGAGATTACTTTTAAAGAATTCCAATTTTGACTCTTGTATTACTACATATAGCCCTATATAAAATATAATATACCTCCTTTAGTTGTATTGAAATTGAATGAATGAATAAACCCTTGAAGGTTTCTCTCCCTTTCTCAAGGTATAAATTGAGATACGAGAGAGAAGTTTGAGAAATTATATTTGTAACTACGTGAACTTTTGACATTCCCTTCTGAAATAGGAACTGAAATTAATAGCGAAGGATGAATTTCTTAAATAAACTTAATAAACAAAAGTGGAATAATTAATGTTAATGGAAAATTAATGCAATTGGATGTGCGCGATCATTTAATAAGGTCTATGATGATGACATTTCATAAAATAAAAAGTCTTAACGTTATTTAATTTCAAAATTCATTTTACAGTTAAATTAGATTTTAAAATTATTAAAATTTATATCATATTAATCCATAATATCAACTTTTAGTTGGGTTTAATAGGATTGAAAATTCAATACAAAAAAATCTGGTGTGACTGTCGCACAGCACACAACTTTCTCGGTAATCGAAATTTGTGTACTGTGCTTGTCACACCAGATTTTTTGTGTCGAAATATATTTAGTTTCCGCCAATATATTAGAATTCAAGATGTAAAATTTATAAGTATGGGAAAATATTTATATTTTGTTACCATGGCAACCGTTTAGCCTATTTTTCCTATGAAATACAAGAGTAAAGTGGTCTTCTGAATATTTCAATGACAAAATGAGAATATACATTTTAAAGAGCATCTAAAAAAAAATAATTGATTTATGAATTTTAATCAGAATCGTTGGAGAGAATTTTGAGAAATTGAAAAAAAAAAAATGAAAAACTACATCAGTAAAGTACTAGTACTTTTTGGGCTATTTTGTTTAAAAGCTTATTTTCCCGCCCCAGGGGGGTGCCTAACTTAAATATAAAATTTCAACCTTCTAGCTCAATTCCTTCATGCTTTAAATTGAACACAGACGCAAAAACCACTTTTTTTTTTGATTCATGGGTTCTAAAACGTGTATATCCATCAAAATATCGACATCGAATTTTTTGACATTAATCCAATACTTTCCTCTATAGGCTATATATATGAGTATATATATAAGAGAAAGTAAAAATTGGCTTATGAATTTTAATCAAAATCGGTAGAGCGAATTTTTAGAAAATCGTAAATACTGTAAAACTTAAGTACTAGTACTCTTTGGCCGATTTTGTTGAAAAAAACATCTTGTTACGTGCCAGGCGGTACCTTTTTTTTTTAACCCTCACTCTTTTTTCCCATTCACAATTACACAACACACACACAGTCTTTTCGGCAACTTAGACCATTTAAGACTTTGACGGTAACCGTTATTATTTATAATACTATTGAGGGTCCAGGCATTTCTATTTAAACCTTTGGTATCCAAATGGCTTAAATAAAATCATCGGACTGCCTGGGGTCCGAACCCACGACGTTCAATACAGAAGGTAGGCACGCTACCAACTAGACCAAGCCCGTAGGCTTGGCGGTACCTGAATTAAATATAAAATTTCAACCTCCTTGGTCTTGTTGCTCCTTAGATATTTTGTTCATAGACACACAGACAGGCAGATCATTTTGCTGGAACCACTTTTTTGGCCTCAGATGACCGCAAACGTTCAAAATCTCGACATCGAATTTTTGATATTAATCCAATTTTTTCACTCTATATAAATATTAACATATAGTTATATAGCTAACAATGGTTAGAGAAAGTAAAAATATTTAAAGAAAATATTTTTTGTATTGCGCAGGTCAGAAATTTAAATCTGAACTTGCAAAATTCACTTTTTAATTATTATTTATTTGGTCTTGATCACTTTTGACTCTTCATTTTAATATCAGAACACTGAAAGAAAATATTTCATTTATAATTTAAATGTTAATACTAATACATATATAGAAAAGCTTCTTATAAATAATTAATTTCAATTTGAGACTCCATTTACGATTTGAATTATTATGGGGATTAAATTTAGTATAAGAGTCTTAACAGATTAAATTAATTAAATACACACCTCGAAATCTGCTCTTCTTTTCCCACGATTAAATTATAATTATTAAATCGAATCTGAAAATCGAAATAATACCTAGGGGTATTTTAAAGAGACGAGTTGGCTACAAAGCGATAGAATTTAATAAAAATATTTTTTTAATACAAGTATTATTGCATTCAACCAAAATTTAAATGATTCTATATGTTTTGAGTGAATCTAAAAATTTTACTTTCTCTTACATCTATATATGTTAATATATATATAGAGAGAAAGTATTGGATTCATGTCAAAAATTCGATGTCTAGATTTTGATGGATATACACGTTGGCCTCCTGAGTCCAATAAAGTGGTTTTAGCAACGATATCTGTCTTATGGGTGTTTTTAATTATGGACCACATTTTTAATAAATATTTTTTAAATATTGTACGTTTCGACTGCTTATTCTGCAGTCGTTATCAATATTTCACTCAAGTCTTCATTAATACAAAATGTGGTCTATAATTAAAAACTCCCATAATAATATAATAACCACCAAAGCCTTAATTAACACTTCTGTCTGTCTGTAGTGTCTTTAAACAAAATATCTCAAGAACGAAAAGAGATGCGAGTTTGAAATTTTATATTTAGCTTAGGCACCCTTCTGGCACGTGGCACGAATCTTTTGAACAAAATCAGCCCAAAAGTACTAGTACTTTACTGATGTCACTTTTTCAGTTTTTTTCGATTTTAAATTCTCCACGATTTTAATTAAAATTCAAAAAAAATTTTAGATCCTCTTTAAAATGTATATTCTCATTATTGTCATTCAAATCTTTTTGAAACACATTTTACTCCTGTAGTTCATTGGTAAAATAGGAGAAATGGTTGCAAGACACAAAATATAATGTTTTTCCATGTTTATAAATTTTACTACATTTTGAATTTTAATATATCAACGAGCCCTCGGGCTTTGGTGCAGTGGTTACCGTGGTGACCTAGGGTCGCAGAGGTTCGCATTGTCCGTCTCATGCGACAATTTATTTCAATTTAATTGGCTACCAATAAATGAAATAAATAAAGACGGGGCTTAAATGGCTTTCGTTACCGATAAATACTTTAAACAAATAAATAAATGCCCTCGGGCTTGGCGTAGTTTGGTCCTTGTATACCAAGGGTTGAGGGTTCGGATCCCAGGCAGTCCGATGATTTTATTTAAGCCATTTGGTTAAGAAATGGCATAAATAAGAATGCCTGGACCCCAATACTTAAATACCGTATATGTTGATACAAAAAAATCTGGCGAGATAAGCACAGAACCCAACTTTATCTTACCAAAGATAAGATAAAGTTGTGTGCTGTACGACCAGTCACACCTGATTTTTTTATTATATATTATAGGCTTATATATTTTTTTGACACAAGAGAGAATTTTTGTAAAATTCAAGTCCTTTTAAAGACCCTTCAAAAAAAGCTACTCGCAAAGGAAATATTAAAATAATCGGAAATTAAAAGCTAACAGTTCTTGGATGTTAGAAAAGTAAAACCCGATTAACCAGACTTTTGAAACTTTTTGGCACTCCAACTTTCAAATTAATAAAAATAAATAAAAGCAGAGATATCGAGAGATGTGTAGGAGTAGGATTATCTTTGCCTTCTCTGACTGTGATATAAAATAACCAGGGAGAAAAAAAATATATACCCCTTGCTGGCCTCCTGACAAAATAACTACATTTTGAAAAGCCTCTTATTTATCTTGAAAAGGATTTTTTTTTTGTTTCTTGGGAGAAAGGAAGATAAGGGTAGATAGTAGAAAGAGTGAGGGGTTAGTTGGACCAACTAAAAGAATAAAATTATTCAAAGTTCTTTATAATTGAATTATCTTTTAAAAATTAAAACTTCTTTATAAATTAATTTATTTGTATTTTGGTGAAAAATAAGTTTTGTTTTTTTTTAAGTGGAACTTTTATTTGATCGCCTCAAATTTTTTCGCTCTTCTATCAGCATGTCGCGTTACAAACCGTGACGTCAAATGCCGTGACGCTACAAGCCATGACGTCACAAGCCGTGACGACAAAAATAAAAAAAAGTTGAAATTTCATATATATGACGAATTATAAAAAAAATAATTGTGATTATTCAATTTTTAAATTGATAAAATATAATTTTTAAAATAATTTAAATCTTCAATTACTAAATAAATATTGTTCTCAGTTTTTAACATTTCCCATTATCATTCCCATTTTCCAATTATTAGGTTAAGATTAAAAACGCGATTTTAATACCCTTAATTGAATAATTTTCTGAAAATTTTCAGTTAAATGTTAAATTTCCAGTTAAACGATCCGAAAAAAAAGTTTCACTTGAATCGTGGTTTCATAAAACCACACAATGATTTTTTAATTTATTTAGATTCTTTTTCGGCATCTGAGCCCATTTAGGCCCCGCTTGATTGGTATTCAATTCAACTGAAATAAAATGGGAGCTGGCCTGGGTTGCGAACCTTCGACCTTTGCCATCAGAAGCCAATGCTCTACCTCTGAGATAAGGCCAAGGGCGATTTAAAGTTTTTAATTAAACAAGGCGTAGTCTCGATTATTAGTAAATCAGGATTTGAGGAAGGGGGGAATGGCCATTTAATTACAATCTAGTGTAAATTTGACCTGAGTCAATATTTGTTTCACCTCAAAACGTTTCATTGAGCACAAAGTTAATAATTTAACAGAATCTGTATAGGATAAGGTAATTAAACATGACAATGTTAATAAATAAAAATTATGGTGGCATTTTGCTTTGCAGTCATTTCTGAATTTTACAAAACATTTTCAAGTTCTAAAATTTTCATTGCTGATTTTTTTAGTTTATTCTAGTATTTTAATACATTTATTTAATCCTTCATTCATTTTAATCCCATAAAAAAAATTAGAATTATTAATTAAAATTTATTTTTTAAATTTTTACCTTAATCAATTTTCCTTTCTTTTTGTTGCAGCGCTCTTCTTCCTCTGCTTGAGGGAGAATCCGGCGCCCCGAGGGATGCTGAGTGGACCAAGGACCCATCAGCCCCTCAGCACCGACGACCTCCTCGCCGCCGCCCTCGACGATTCCGACCTCGACGACCTCACAGCCTCCGGTGAGTTTTCAATCTCTATAAAATACTAATAAATTATTATTGCCCTTAACCAGTACCTCAGAAATAAATCATTAAATTCTTTTAATCGAAAATTCACATCCCGTCCCAAGTGGGAAAATTTGCTTCAATCGAATTGGCTACAAATCGGGCTTTAGTGTAAATAGCCAAAAATCGTTCATATTAAAAAAACAATAGGCTTACTTTCTCTCTCTATATATTTCATATATAGGGTAAGTGAAAGTAATAAACTTGGTGTCCTAAGTTGTTCTTCTTCACAAAATGACTTGGTCAATGCTCTGCCGAATTAAAATCAATTATCCCACCAAATGCAACATATACACGGAACACAAGGGAGCCATCGTCCCAGCATCCCTATGCTGTTCAGATCACTACTAACAGAACTGGTCAATTTCATTCTTCCTTTGTCCCCATGACCTCCCGTGATTGGAATAAGCTCCCTGCGTCTATCTTCTCCAAAACCTACAATCTTCAGACTTTCAAGTCTAATCTCAACAGGCATCTTCTCAGTTCCCGCAGTTGAGTTCCCCTTTTATGCTTCTCCTTTATGTTTTTATTTTATTCCTGGCTGCATGTGACCACTGGTCATTATAGGTCTTCGGACCTTATGCACCCATTCCAAAAAAAAATAAAAACTTTTTCCTTGTAGCTGATATATTTTTTCTCCTCATTGAAATCCGTGCTGTTTGTTTATACAACAGGAAAAGGAGCTGGAGCAGCTAAAAATATAAAGCCTCTGATTTTTACAAATTAATGAGACGTTTCGGGAAAATTTTATTATCTCATCATCAGTCCTTCAAAATTGTTTAGGACCCTGAGTTGGTTATATGGGCACAATATATGCCTATTTATGTAACATATGTATAATAAAATTTTCTCGAAACGTCATCATTAATTTGTGAAAATCGGAGGCTTTATACTTTTGGCTGCTCTTTCTCCCCATTTCGTTTTATTTCTAAGGATAATAAAAATAAATAAAATATAGCCAGCTTTTCCATACAATTTATTTTAATTTATAATCAAAGTAGAACGAGCCAATTACAGGTTTACAGTTTCCAGATTCCTCTCTCCATCTTGTATTCTCATTTTATCTTTTTTAACATAAAACTTACGTATCTCATAATACCTACTCTATTAAATGTTTTTTAGGGCTGGTTAATTATTTCGATGTTTGCTCTCTAAGGGTGAAAGATAATGATCCCTAGTTAGAGATATTTACTGGGTAAATTAAAACTTGGAATTTTTTTTTTTTTATTTCTAAGGCGAGGTTGACGATTTTTCTTTCAATCTTTGGCCTAATATATAGCACCAATACAGGTCTATTCTTAAAAAATTTAACGTCATAAATTAAGTGTTAAAAAGTAAAGTAATAACATCAGTGTTAAAAAATGCTAGTTTTAAAAGCTACATTAACATTCTACATTTTAGCACCAGGTGTTAAAGATCCATATGAATATAGCTATGTTTTCTTCTTGTTCGCGTTTTTACACCCCTCGATTAACTCTCGCGCATGCGTGTTACTAACTTGATTGGTTATTCTCAATCTAGTAGGCCTATCTAACACTCGAGCGTTAAAAAATACTATTCTCTAAACAAAATTTTAACAGCGACGTTAACTTGTTGCTTTATCTCATATCTGTCAAAAACAAGTTTTTAGGTTAAAGACGCCATTTTGATGCATTAAATACGGCGTTAAAATATTGAAGTCTCCTCCTAAAGATTAATTTTTAACACTATTGATTAAATGTTAACGCTTTGGCGTTAGTTTTTGCTTACAGAATAGCAATTTGAGACAAGGCGGTGTTAAAATAATTAAAGCTGATTCGAGTTAAAATAATTTTGTTGAAAAAGGAATATAGAGTATATAAAAAAAAGCCAGATCTTTTATTTCGATTAGACTCAGATCCATGGACCTTTGTTTGTGATCAATTCGTAAAATTTTAACTTTAATCGTTTTAATATCAAAGATTTCTTTTCTTTTTTTCTCCTTTTCTTACACAATTGGTTTCTTCTTTTTCATTCTCATATAAAGTTATTTGCTACTTGGGTTCTGTCCGATTTGGACAGCATTTTTTTCCTTTGACCAAGACGAATGAGTGTAATCTATATATTTTTTTATTGAATGTTTTTTTCTCTTTTTTTTCTCTCTTACTGACCCTGGATATCAGATTCTTCGCGCCCCCTCCCCCTTCCTATCCCTCTCTGCCCCAGGAATTGTTATTATTTTTTGATTTGGTCTATCCGACAATTTGGAAATTCAATTTGTTAACTTCACCATCAAAAAATAAGAAATTTTATTTATTTATTTTTCACTCAATATCTCTGGATGAGTGTTTATGCTTTTTTTAGAGTTTCTTTTAATTCCCTACACTAATTCTAGGCCTACTACAATTCACTACACCACCAAAATTATTTTCTACTCGGAAAACTCTGTATAAATTCGCTCTAGGGCGGATATAAAAGGGGCCCCCGAAATTTTTCAAATTTATATACATATACACGGGTATATAGCCAATATCTATATTTTTGTTTGAAAAAGTGCCTCGCATAAATAAAAGAAATTTAAAAAATCTGGTGTGACTAGTAGCACAGCATATTTTTTGTGTCGACATATATTTAGTTTCCGACAGTAGGGTACAATTGAATTCAAGATGTAAAATTTGTATGGGAAAATATTTATATTTTGTTACCATGACAACCATTTCTCTTATCTTTCCTATGGAGTACAAGAGTAAAGTGGTCTTCAGAAGATTTCAATGGCAAAATGAAAATATAGATTTTAAAGAGCATCTAACAAATAGTTGATTTTTGAATTTAAAAAAAAAAATATTTGGAGCGAATTT
Source organism: Euborellia annulipes (assembly GCA_023213315.1). Lineage (NCBI taxonomy): Eukaryota > Metazoa > Arthropoda > Insecta > Dermaptera > Anisolabididae > Euborellia > Euborellia annulipes. Next base: position 32,070 of record JAKCPI010021595.1, read on the forward strand.
TGAGAAAATCGAAAAAAACTGAAAAATTACATCAGTAAAGTACTAGTACTCTTTGGCTAATTTAATTCAAAAGCTTCGTGTCACGACCCAGGAGGGTGCATAACTTAAATACAAAATTTCAACTTCCTAGCTCTTTCCGTTCTTGAGATATTTTGTTCACAGACACACGGACACACAGATAAACACACATATAGACAGACCATTTTTTTGGATTCAGGCGACCTCTAAACGTGTATATTAGGGTGGCCGCAAAAAACAAAATTTTTTAATTTCTTTCGGCCGAACCTCCTAAAAGTTGTCTTTTGGCTAGAAAATGATAATGCCAAAGTTTTAGCTAAATTGGGTAACGTAACCCGTGCCTCATCGGGGTTAAAATTTTGAAAAAGTGCGATTTTATCTATCTTCATAAAACGAAAACAATATATCGTAGAAAAATGAATCTTGGCTCATTTCATAGCAAATTTAATTCTCTTGACGTTTTATAATAATCATTTTTTCATTAAAACTTATAGATTTAGTGATATTTACAAATTGGTATTTCGGTTTTGATATATTGCTTGCTCTTTCTGAAAAATAAG
>JAKCPI010021597.1:0-15915 GCA_023213315.1 Euborellia annulipes
TGCAAATTCGCGTAAGGATTTAATATTGGGTCTATTGAGGAAGAGCCGAAATACATCAGTAAAGTAAGTGTACTTCAAACAATTTCACGAAAAATTTTACTGATATTCTTTTAAATATCATCTAAAAAATAGTTGATTTATGAATTTTAATCCAAATTGGTAGAGCCAATTTTGAGAAAATCAAAAAAAAAAAAAAAAACTGGAAGAGTACTTCGGGGAAAGTACTATTTTTTTTTGTGATGAAGATAGGGGCAGCCTGGTGGATATTATTGAAAAGGGTGAATAAATAAATCCAGAGCTAGTATTCAGGCAAATTTATTCGGATTATATCCCTCCGAAACGTTGGCCTATAGCGGAGGGATATAATCCGAATAAATTTGCCTGAATACTAGCTCTGGATTTATTTATTCACCCTTTTCAAACTATTTTTTACCAATTTTGATCAAAAGCTTATTTTCACGCCTCATGGCTCTGCCTAACTTATATATATATATACATATTAATAATATTAAGTTGTTGATTCAATAATAACACAACTCTCCTTACATGCCCCCCCTCCCCCAAATTCTATCGCCTCTGTTTGAAGTACACTTTACTGATGCAGTATTTCAGATTTTTCAAATTCATTTCCCGGCTCCTCCTTCCATAGAGCCAATGTTAAATCCCTATGGGGATTTGCATGTTAATTTCGATTCAAAAGGGGGTTCCATTAAAAGACCCATTTAGATTTTTTCTGTTTTTTTATTTTCATCTTCATATCTATTGGGCCTTGGTGAAGTGGTTAGCATGCTGGCCATTTGTACCAAGGGCAGAGGGTTCGTATTCCGTCTCATGCGACAAAAATTTATTTAAATTGAATTGGCTGCCAATAAATTTAATTAAATAGAGACGGGGTCTAAATAGTCTTTGATGATTACGAAAGAAATCCTAAATGACAAAAATATATATATATATCTATTGGGATATTATTAACAAAGTATATTATGCTTTAAAATTAGTAAGATGTTTCAAACCTATCATTTTTCAAAATCATAATTATGTTTCGGCCGATTCAAGTGTCAAACAAAAGTTGCAATGTTTTTTTTTTTTTTTTTTTTTAAGTTTTAGCAAATGACCGTTTGCTATTATCAAACCATCATTAATTAATTTTTACTGATTATAAATATAATAGTGAAAATGTTTAATATTTAAAAATCATTATTTTTCAATTTAACTTTTACTTCAAATTTTTTTATTTTTATTTTTTTAGGTATACGGAGGACAACAAGGTGCTTCTGGTCCAGGAAGTCCAGGACCAGCTGGACAAGGAACCGTATATACTGGGCAAGGAGGACCTGCGAGTAAAGCAATGCCACCTCCAGCACAACAACCTCGCCGACATCCCGACTTTGCAAAAGATCAACCAGTCACAGGACAACCAGGAGGTGTTCAACCTGTAGCACAACCTCCTCCACCACCACCTCCTCAAGGCTACGGCTACGGACAACCACCAAGAGCTGCTCCTGGAATGTATAATTGGTCTGGAAACAACCAATATCGACCTCAACAATGGCCTCAACCTGGACGTGGCCCTGGTCAACAACCTGGTCAACCTGGTCAGCCACCAGCCGGTTCTGCACAATGGCATCCATATCCTCAGCCACATCAACAACCGTGGCCAGCTATGCAGCCGACGAATGCTTCTGGGCCTCAAGGACCATCACCACTTAGGCCACCACCGATGACCGGACCCAGGCCTCCATATCGAGGTGTAGACGGAGGAAAACCATTCCCGCCAATGCCTGGAGGCCCAGGCAGCGGTCTCAAGCCTCCTAATGTTCAACCTCCTGTTGTAAATGTGCCACCATATGGAAATCAACAGCAGCCTAAAAGAGAAATTTTATTTCCGTCTGAAAGTGTTGAAGCAATAGTACCAGTTTTATATAAAAGAAAAGACTCGGGCGAACTGATGTAGCGCCTATTGACGCCTGGCGAATCATGATGGCTCTTCGATCCGGATTACTTGCTGAAAGCTGTTGGGCTTTAGATGTTCTTAATATCTTATTATTTGACGATACAACTGTTGCTTATTTCGGATTGGCTCATCTTCCTGGCCTATTAGATGTTCTCTTAGAACATTTTTCAAGAAGTTTACAAGATATGTTCGAGCCTGAGTCTCAAAATGGTCTACCATGTGATAAATGGTATGAAGCTTCGAGATCTTCACCACCTCCTGTGGATCTTGGTGCAGTAAACTTGCCTATAGATCCTTGTGATCGAACAACCATACTCTCAAATACACCTAATCATACACTCGTCTCGCGAAAAGGAGATCCAATTCGATTGATAAATAAAGAAACAGACATCTTCGTGCTTGATAATAGAAAGAAATGGGATGTCAAGGGCGACTTGTCAGAACAAAATGTCACATCTGAAGTGGATGATGCGGCCAGTACCGGTTATATTATGTCGTGCTTCCAAGCCGAGTTTGGCCATCTGCCATTTGTACGTTTACTTACCGATAAACCGAATAGTATACTTTCGGAGCCCTCGACGCCTTCTGCTGTTTCTGCCGGCGCCACCTCAGGTGTGGCCACCGCCACTGTGATACCCAACTCTTGTAAGCCAACTGGTGAACCACCTGCCATGGCAACTACTGAATCTCTAAAGCCTAAAAAACGCGCTAAAACCTTAAATGATGTTCTTACAAGAATTAAAAAGGAGACTGCCGAGCCAGCTGAACCCGTGACAGAACTGATGACGAATACGGAATCAGTTGAGCCGATGGCATCGTCAACAATAACAGAATCTGAAACATCAGAACCACCCACAGAATCAACTCCCACACCTCCGTCGGATACCACTACAGAAACACCTGAGGTCGATAATTCAACACCTCAACCCCCTAAACTCGGAATCAGAGATCCAGCTGGAATACTCAAACGGCGACGAATGTCTGACTATGAAGATGAATGTTATAGTCGTGATGAAGCCTCATTATATTTGGTGACTGATTCTCAAGATTCAATTGCCCGACGGTGTGTTTGTCTCAGTAACATTCTACGAAATTTAACATTTGTGCCGGGGAACGAAATAGAATTTGCCAAATCGGCCCCTTTCTTGTCCCTTCTCGGAAAACTATTATTACTTCATCATGAACACCCTCCTCGAACTTTAAAACAACGCAATTATGACCGGGAGGAGGACGCTGATTTCGCGGATTCGTGCAGCTCGTTGCAGGGAGAGTCAGAGTGGTGGTGGGACTATTTGCATCATATCCGGGAGAACGTTTTGGTGACTGCGGCAAATATTGCCGGTTATATGGACTTAGGTCAGTTCCCAGAGGAAGTGTCCCGACCAGTATTAGATGGTCTCTTACATTGGGCTGTGTGCCCGGCAGCACATGGCCAAGATCCTTTTCCAACAGTGGGAGTGGTGTCTTCTCTCTCGCCACAACGACTCGCTCTTGAAGCTCTTTGTAAGCTGTGCGTAACTGACTCGAATGTGGATCTCGTTATCGCAACGCCCCCTTATTCAAGACTAGAACGACTTTGTGCGGTGCTTAGTAAATTACTATGCCGCTGTGAAGAGCAAGTTTTGCGCGAGTTTGCCGTAAACTTATTACATTATTTGGCGGCCGCGGATAGCGGAGTGGCGCGTACAGTTGCCGCCCAATCACCCTGTGTCTCATTACTGGTGGGTTTCATAGAACAAGCTGAGGCAAGTGCTTTGGGGGTGGCGAATCAACTTGGAATCTCGGCGTTACGTGAGAACCCTGATTCGATGGGTACCTCGTTGGACATGCTTCGTCGGGCTGCAGCTACTCTCTTACACTTGGCCCGACATCCGGATAACCGGCCACTGTTCCTGCAGCAGGAGCATCGTTTGCTCGCGCTCGTCATGTCGCAGATCCTGGATCAGCAGGTTGCGTCCGTCATTTCGCGTGTCCTCTTCCAATGTAGTCGGCCGCCGCCGCCTACGTGACTCGGTCCCGCTAGCCTCCCTCACTAACGTAACAGCCGTTCTCGTTTTGGGCTGTCGCTAGCTGCCAGAACTATTATTTTTACCTTGAGAAATTCGTGTGTGACATATTCTCGAGTGAGCTCCAGTGGCCTGTGGTTATACTTGATTAGATTGAGTCGTCAATGTTTCTCTTTGCTCTATAAAAATATAAAAAAAAAAAATAAGAGGCACATCTTTCAAAAATCTCTAATGAAAATACTTTTAGGAGCATTGATATTTTTTATTTTTTTTTTTTTTTTGTTTTCACTTTTTTCAATAGCCAAGCCGTTGTGGTTTTTAATCAATGGGCCACTCCTAGAAAAAAATAACATTTTAAAATGAGACATGCATTAGAGAAAAAAAATCCATAGATTTAAGACAACACAGACCATACATACGGTAGTGATTTACTTGTAATATTTTGTAAGTGCAGCGGGTGCAAACCTAAAATTATGTGTTACTTGTAATACTAATTGATCACTGTATTTATTATTTTTAATTGTTAACTCTCTGATTGTAAATGCAGCGTGCAGTGGTGCAGTGTGTGAGACGCAAACAAGCCAAATTTTGCCGGACGCTCGGATTATAGCGGGCCGATGCAATTAGTGGCAAGTTGGACGAACCGGTGTACAGCCCTAAAATCAAAGTGACCAGTCCTTAATTTCCCTCTCTGCCGCGCGCACATTCAAAAAGGAAAAAAAAAATTTAAAAAAATAAAAAAAATCACTCTTGAAAAAACACACCCTCACACACAACGTTGCAGCCAACACTCCACTTAGCTCCTTCTTCCCTCCAGATTTGGTAAATTTACTTGTGCAAATGCTTTATATATGTCCAAATACTGAACATCAGAAATAAATGTACATAACAAATGCTAATTACCAATTTTTTAGATAGGACTATTGCTATTAGCGCTTGTTGACACTGTTCTTTTACAAATATGCACAAGATTGTCCACTCACCCTTTTTCCTTAATGATTTCTCCAAATGATTACAGGCTTAGCGAAGGGGTTAATTTGGAGGGAATGAATGACCTATAAATTTGCTACACCCAAATGGAGGAGGGGCTCTGCTCGAATTCTTTCACTTTAAAAATTAATAGAATTTTGTATTATTTTAACGTTTTTATTTTTTTAAATATTTTTCAAAGATATTAATATAAAAATCAATCTATTTCGATTGATATAAAATATACATATATATTATATATAAAGATTTTTTTCTATTTATTTAAAGGAGGCGGTCTTGAAAGTCGATCCGTGCCCTTCCTTTATAGGTGTATTATTGTTTTCTCCCTTTTTATAATCATTTTTTGAAAATTAGAAAAACAAATCTTAAAAAAAAAAAATGTATTTTTTTCTGTAAGTTAAATAAGCAAAAGCAATTCTTGATTTAAATCCAAATAATTTTAGATCTTTTCTTTATTTCAAACACTTTTTGTATATTAGAATTTTCCCTTTACCCCAACGCTACGCAACAAATTTTATTTTGACAACCAAATTCGAAATTTTAAAGAAGGCTATGGAAAAAAATAAACATTCCAAATATATATATAATTAAAAAATTCTACGCATTTTTGGTCCTTTTGATATTTTACTGATGGAATTATCATCTTTAATCTCTTAAATTAAAAGTAAGTTCAATTTTCAATTTTTCATCTCGATGTCTTAAAAGGTTCCGGATTAAAAGATATTTCTTTTTATATTATAAAAAAAAATTTTCGTCTTGAATCATTTTAACATTTTATTCCAGTGGCTTCGAATTTTGTGCCAGCGATACAATATCGGCTTTCAGACAAGAAATTTTTTCAACGGGGATGGACCAAAATCCCTCTGAGTCATGAATCCAATCGTAATGTTATCTACGAGAGCTATGATTGTTATCCAGAACATTATATGTAATTAAAAATATTGTTTAAAAAAAAGAAAGAAAAATATGAAATTTCTCTCCACCATTCATATATATTTTACATTTTCAGATTACGTTTTCGCTATGAATCAGATGTTATTCATCGTTATAAGGACGGCTCCCCAATGATGATCCTTTTGCCAGGAAGTCATTTCACAGTTTACTATCCTGGTGGAGCCGTTGCCATTTTAAGAAACGGAAAAGGTTCATTAAAAAATAAAAAATCATTCAGACTTATTCAAATTTGTTTTAATAGTTTGGGATTGTTTTAGAACAATTGTTTTTTCTAAAATGGATGAAGATCAATTTCATCTAGAAACTTTAACTATCCTTGGTCTTTTTGATAATTGGGGTTTTGGAGCTATCTATGATCGTAACGGTAAAGTGAGGTAAAATAAAATCTTGCCAGGAATAAAATTTGAGAAGAAAGCATCCAAGTCATCAAACTATAATTGACTAGCGAATTAATTCAGAGGTCAGGGTTCGAGCTTCACACCCATCATTCTCCTCAAAAACAACCTTTGATCCTGTTTAAGCAGACAAAAGATGTATACATTTTAAAACGGATCTAAAAGATTTCTGATTATAATATAAGATTAAATCATCGAAAGAATACAAATTAATATACATAAAATTCTTTTATATATTAAAAAAAAAAGATGAAATATATAATTAATTCACAAGGAATATAATACCAGTCTTCATGAACCACCATTTATTTTATTTTGCAGATATCCCGCCCGTCTAAAGTACAAAAGAGTTGAAAAAAATTAATTCCCGTCAAAAGACTGCCAAATAAAATGAAATATGAGAGTGGTAAATCAAGACGTGATTTAATCTTCCGATATTCCTTGTGTATTTCGTCCAGTGATAATTTTTCAAAGTAACAAATAATAATTTATTCAAAATTTCTCACTGGAGACTATTTAAAATACAAGAGTTCAATCTAACATTTATTTTTGATACCTGTAAATTATTATTCCTCTCAGCAATGGGATGGTTTAATCCGAACTTTTTGATATATAGATTTTTACTTTGAAGAAAAGAAAAATTCAAAATTATTTTCTTTTTTTAAAATGTAAAGCATTTCTTTTCTTGTGTTATCCGTGTGATACATAATTGTAACCTGGTAATAAAACAAACCGGCCTCTTGTACTACCGGGATTTTTACAAAAGTAGAAAAAAATTTCTATAATTCCAATATTTATTAATTCATTCAAAAATTTCTTTTTTTTTTTTTTTACTTTCTCTGATTGTAGAACTGATCAACTATATAAATATATAATTCTATAAAATGACATTTATAAAGAGAACAAAAAATTTACTTGCTTGCAGGGGCGTATATAAGGGTGTGGAGGAGGGGCTTTGGGGGTTCGGGGCCCCCTCCTGAAAAGGACCTCTGGCCGAAATTTTTCAAACCTATAAAGCTATATTTATATATACGGGTATTTGGCCAATTTCTATATTTTTGTTTCTGAAAGTGCATTTTTGTCTTTGAGACATTCCGGGCCCCTCGATGCTCAGGGAAAAATAGAAAATTTAGAATAAAAAAAAATTAATGAAAATTTGTCTTTGGGAGGTCCCGGGGAGTTCGTGACCCTCCCGAAAAAATTTTATATACGCCCCTGCTAGCTTGGATACTTTCTAAACAATACTATTATTGGTATTTAGAAAAGAAAAAAAAATCCAAAATTTCATAGAATAGCCAAAATTAAGTGTGTTCAGGAATATTCCATATATATATATATATATATAAATTATATATCGTAGCAAATAAACTTCAAATTAAAAAAAAAAATAACATTTAATATTTTTAATTTATAAAAAGATTTTACAATAAGAAATTAAAGAGAGATTCTAAATTTATATATCTATATAAATAAAAATGTAAATGTTCGTTTGTGTGTGGCCGATGATCTCCGAAAGTACTGGACCGATTGCTTTGAAATTTTGGCACAACCTTCCATGTGATTATGAGCGTGTTTTTATATACTTTTATTAAAAATCTTTTTTTCTTTATCTAAAAAATTAGGATTTAAGGTCTTTTTAACATACTTTTCTTTGAAATATTTATATTTCATTACCATGGCAACCATTTCTAATATTTATATTTTGTTACCATGGCACCCATTTCCATTTAAGGGTTTTAATCTTTAGGCTATATATACATATATTTTTTTAATTAAATATGTACCGATGGCTAATACGCTGATTCTTCCAAGCCACCCACCCGAGGTTTCGCCGTGCCGTGCTTTGGCATTGAGTAACAGCAAGGATCTTGATACTGCTATTCTGTGTTGCCAGGGCTCCCAGGGAGCTAAAATGAAGCAACAATAAACTATGCCGAGAGGGGGGGGGCTGGCAACTGTTTAGAGCAATAGACACCCAAATCATTGCAGTTAGATAATGCAAAGCGCGGTGAACCATAGGGCGAGGAATCAGGAATCAGCGTGTTGAACTTCCTCGGTAGCCATCGGTCTCAATCAATTTTTTTTTATCTACACATACAGTATATACCAGGTATATATAGACAACTAAATGGCCTGAGGAATCGAGAGGGCAAATATAAAGAAAAGGAGCACGAAAATAGAAACAATAATAATTACGGATCTGAAGTTTAACCAGAAGTCGGCCTACCGCAAATAATAGAACATTGCCGAAGTACTCTTAGGGTAGGAAAGTGGGAGAAAATCTTAACCCAGAGACACAAAGGGCCCAATTTGAGGTGGCCTAAGTGCCTTAAAAATGGGGATGACTCCTACTTGATAAACCCGGGACCTGCCGAGAGGTGTGGGCCGGAGTGGGAAAGAGCAGCAAATAAAATTCATCCAACATGAATTTAAAAATATATAAAGTTGAATCCTCGATTAAGTTATTAGAAAATAGAAGCAACAATAAAGGATAGAAGAAAGAAGAAAATAAAATAGCAACGGCCAGGAAAGCTGAATCTTCGATTAAGTTACTGCCGATTCTCAGCAACTAGGATGACATGTCACGAGGCCGCTTAGGGGTCGTCCACATATTACGTATCGCGATAGGGAGGGAGGGGTCTGTCTGGCCAAAACGTTACTAATTGTGACATGGGGGACCCGGGGTTTCTCTAAGTGTGACATAACAATTCAAAATTTAAAAAAAAGTTCGAATGATTTTCACAACAGGGGAAAATGGAGTGATTATTTGAGTCACGAGGGAAAATTTACTAAAAGAAAAAAAAAGGTAAAATGATATGAATTTTGTAAAAGAAATTTTTTCGGGGGAGGGGGTAGTTCTGTGTTGTGACATAATATTTGTAGGGGGGTTTGTTTGTATATGACTAAATGTGACAGGGAGGGGGGACTAGAAAATCGTCAAAAAAGTCTTTATGTAATATGTGGACGACCCCTAATGAGTAAATGTGGAACGTGGTCCGAGACTGGTAGAGTTGATGGACGCAGAAAGGACCACCACCAGTGACGCAAACACTTACGGGGACAGCTACTAATATTATTCAGAGACGCCGCCCGCCAGGGCCTAGCGTGGTAGGGTTGCCGGAGGCAACCCTACCGCAGCTAGTATATATATAAATATTATCAAAGTGATCTCTGGTCGCGCCATTAATAAAACAATTAAAGTAATACTCGGTTAAGGATCTAAAAAGGTTTATGAATCTCAAATTTATGAACCCTTTTATTTTGTCCTCTAATTTTTTTCCGATTGGGCATTCCAAAATTTTCTTGAATTTTACTTATTCGATATATACAAAGACTTCCTCCTTCCCCATTCTTATGAAATAGTAGTTTAAAATTAAGGAAGTAAACAATGATTGTTTCCATTTTCAGACTTGAATATAATCAAAAAGAAGGAGATTTAAAAGGTAAATTCCACTGGAAATGGCCCGCCCACTTCACCAGAGAGGACATTACATTCGCTAATTTACTTCAAGAATTAACTAGCAGATCGGCAGCAGCCAGAAATGTTCTTCAAGTGAGAAGAGATAATTTTTATTTTATATTCGTTTGAGTATCTTTGTCTCTACACTATATTGTTCAATTTCGTAGGTATATATTTATAAAATATTTCAATCTGTGAATCCCTTCTTCAAGCACTTTCAAGTTTTGAAATTGAGAATTTTAAAATTATCAAAAAAAAAAAATACTTTAAATTTAATTTTAATTATTTATTATTATCAGCAATAGTTTAATATACAGACAATACCACTTGAGGAGAATAGTTTAATATACCCATATATATATTTGTGAAGATAAAGTTTTTTCAGAACACATATATTTGTATACATGTAAATAATAATGTTAATATATAAATAATTTATATAACAAAAAAATCTTCGATATACCGCAACCTGGCCTGATAAATGAAAAAATCTTTTTCAGTTTCTCTTATTTTAAAGAAAAGGAAAATAAAAATCTAATATGTTAATTAGTTTTTCTATATTTAATTTGTTTTGTATTTAACTTCTTTAGCAGAAAAAATCTACCAAGTCTATTTTTTGTTTTACAAAAAAACAAGTTAAAAGATTGCAAAATATTAAACTGGAAAGTATGAAAAAAGAAAAGAAAAAAGAGAAAAAGAAGGAAAAGAAAGACAAAAAAGAGACAGTAGAAAAGAGTTCAAGTGAAGAATCATTAAAAAAATTTATATTCTCTGGTATTTCACTTATTTTTATTTATTTATTTATTTTTTTTTTTTTTTTTGTATTAAAAATATTTTGGGAAAGCAAAAAGAAAGGGACAATATTACTTATTGTTATTTAAATATAGGAAAGAATAACTTATCTCCCAGACAATACTTTATATCTAGTTTAATGTTATTTGGATTTGTTAATAATACATATATACAAGGAAGATTCAGAGAATCAGTATATATAGATAACATTTTTTTTTTGTAGATATTTCGAATGGTATTATGCCAGGGGACAAAAATATGATTTGATGGAGGATTCGTGTCAATCAATGTACAGTGAGGGACAATATTAAGTCCCACCCATGCGTTTTCTACTTGTGATTAATTCATTGTTTTTAAAAAAATATGGTATTATATATTTTTGAATGGAAACTTTCACGGTTCAAACCTAGAAAATTTACAATAAAGATTTTCATTTTCTTTTATAAAAACAATGAAATAATCACAAGTAGAAAACGCATGGGTGGGACTTAATATTGTCTCTCACTGTACAATGTATAAATATTTGGTTTGGTGGAAAATTATAAGTAATTGTTCTTGCATTTTTAGGTTCTAGACTCATAAATTTTATTAAATTTCACCTATACTCGTCAAAATATTTAACTATACACTAAATAGATATCTAATTTGAGATTTTATAAACTTAAAATTTGCCAAAATATTTTCTTTTATATATATATATATATATATATATATATATATATATAGCTGTATATTTATCATTTAATGTATATATTAAAATATAATTTTTTAGATTTAACTATGGACCAAGAAGAAGAGATTTATTTAAAATTTGTTGAGCGTGCTAAAATAATTAGACATAGGGCTCAAGAAAAAGGATTCGTCTCATTACCTCCTATCTTTTTACGTCTTAACTCGTTTATCACTTTTCGGATGTTCTCCCAAAGAAAATGTTTTTTACGTTTCTCAACAGATGGGAAGAATATCAAGTTAGAATAAATTCATGATACCTTTTCAATTAAATTTAATTTGAATATATAATCCAAATTCATATTTTAGCATCCCAGTAGGAGTCGTTGTTGACCCAAACAACGCGGCTCGCCTCGATATTTTTAGCAACGATGATATGACTAATGGCCTAAGCAAGGCCAAAATAGAAAATATGCCTTGCTCTAAATCATTTGAGCAAATAAAGAATATTTTAAATAGAAAAAGGAAAGAAGAGAAAAGATTGTAGGATTTTTAATTTTATAAATAAAAAGCTTACTAAAATTTTTTTTTCTTTTTATTTCAAAACAAACCTTTTCATTTTTTTTTAAGAGAGTCGTATAAAAAGGAACCACTCAGGGGCTTGAAGTCTTTGAGAAGAGCGACTTCCTTAACATTCTTCCATAAGAAAAGATTCCCTAAGCATAAAGAGGTAGAGAAGTAAGGGGTCGTTCGCTCCCATCTACATTCAATACCTCAATCAAATTAATAAGCACAACATTCAATTAAGAAAGTTTCTCTAAATCTCACTAATTTTTTCCTTTCATAAATAAATAAAGCAAATTAAGTGTGCTTCTTTTTCCTACTGTATTTGCTAAAGTAGTATATAATGTAAAAATGTGTTTTTTTGCAAGATTATAAAATTTCTGTTCATGACCTATTGTAATTTATTAGATTGGAATGGGGGGGGGGAGCTCAGTGGTGTAGCGGGCTAGGATGTCGGCTTCTACAAAGATCATTGTTCAAATCCTGGGCATACCGGATTTTTCCATTAAATAAAAATATAATAAATCCTCAAGCAGGTTGGGTTTGAGGAGTGTCTCTTCGTGCACGTAAGCACCTCTGTAAATAAATGGGAATCCCGATAAGAATTTGAAATAATAATTGGATTGGAATTGATAATATTCACTGACAATGAAACATTTGCAATAAAAAGGAGTAATACGCAGAGTATTCCATCTTTGATCGAAAATACTTAGGGCTATTTACATTAAAAAAAAAAAAAAAAGAATTTGATACAATATAATATTATTTATTGATATTTTTTTTATTTGGCTTAGTTCTTTTAAATCTACTATGTATGCTTCATATTTATTTAATTTATTAAGTTGTAGCTAAAGGGTTTTACAATTAAAAAAAAATAAAAAAAACTTACCTAGTCCTATCTAGATTTCGATTGGGCTTTTCGAGTTTAAAAAAAATTAACAATGAACTAGTGCTGCAATCTGGTGGCAATTTAAGAGAGTTGCTCTAAAAATAGAGCAAGCTTGACAGTGTTGGAGTGTTGTGTTTGATCTGTGAGTGTTGTAAAAAATAAAGTGTAAAGAAATAAATAATATAGAAATATAATTAAACTGTAAGTATGTTTAAAATATTAACAAATTAATAAACAAATCAAATAAATATAAATTACTACTAATAATAGTAATAACATGATTTTTTTTTGAATAACAAAACCATTGTGGAATTTTTTTTTTTTAATAATTAATTTCATAAAATATAGGCTATTTCATTCCAACATTATTCAATATTTAAAACCTATTTTAATTATTTATGAATCCGGAAGAGTTATTCAAAATAACAAAGTCAGTTTATAATAATAGGCCTATTGTTGGTTATTTGTATAATAAGGCTTTGCATTATTAAATCTTTGCAGACGCCATGTTTCTGAAAAAAAAAAAAATGCATTCGTGATTAAGTGGAAGCCAAATAGCATTTGGAGACGTTACACTCCGGGTCACCTCTACAAACTCGGGATTAAAGGAAAAGGTATTTATTTCTCATTCAAAACTCTATTTTATTTTAAATTTGGAATTTAAATGTATATAAATCTTCCGGTTGGCCAAAACAATTATCAAAAATCTATTTTTTTTTTTTTTTTTTTTTTTTTTTAAATTTTCATTAACTTAACTAATCTAAAAGTTTGTGTGTTGATCTGTTGTTTGACCAGTTCAAAATTTTAAATCCATTTATTCCATATATTTCGATTTGAAGAAATAAAGTGGCTGTTGTATTAAACAATAAGAGGCTAAAGGAGCGGGCAGCCAGGTAGTTAGCCTCCACGAAATGAAACTCTCTGTTGAGGAAACAGTTTCAGTTTTAAAGAAATATAACCATCAGTCCATTTATCGCATGTCACATACTCTCGATGATGGTTATATTTCCAATTTCAAACCAAAACTGTTTCCTCAGAAGAGAGTTTCATTTCGTGGAGAATAAATACTTGGCTGCCCACTCCTTTAGCCTTTTATTGCCATATATTAAATTTTTGTAAAGGTGAATAAATCTTTTGGCGTGGTCACAAGCATAGGCGCCGGAACTGGGGGGGGGAAGGGTACATTGCCCCCCTGGCATCCTACAGGGGGGCAGAGGGGGGCAAAATTTCTTCTTTTATTTCATTTATTTTTAAAAATGATATATTTTTACTTTTGAAAAATAAAATCTTCTAAATTAAAAAAATTAAAAGAGTAAAAATTCATTTTTTTTTTCAAATTTTTTCCAAAAATTTTTGATAAAATCACTAGCATATTTTTTAAAATTTTAATTTTATTAAAAATGTGATTTTATTTAAAATTTTTAAAGTTGTATAGTAGATTTGTTTTGATTTATACTATTTGAATATATTAAATTATTTTAATTTTCTAAAAAAAAAATTTTTGCCCCCCTGATTCAAATTCGTTCCTGCGCCCCTGGTCACAAGCATATGCGCCGGAACTGGGGGGGGGGGCAAGGGTACATTGCCCCCCTGGCATCCTATAGGGGGGGGGGGCAATATGTCTTCTTTTATTTCATTTATTTTAAAAAATGATATATTTTTATTTTTGAAAAATAAAATCTTCTAAATTAAAAAAAATTAAAAGAATAATTAAAAGAGTAATTCATTTTTTTCCAAAAATTTTGATAAAATCACTACCAAATTTTTTAAAATTTTAATTTTATTAAAATTGTGATTTTATTTAAAATTTTTTTTTAGGGAAGGGGGAGGGGGGTAGTTTTATAGTAGATTTGTTTTTGTTTTATACTATTTGAACATATTAAATTATTTTAATTTTCTAAAAAAAATTTTTTTGGCCCCCCCCTATTCAAATTCGTTCCGGCGCCCCTGGTCACAAGCCCCAATTTCTAAATACACCTTCTTCTGTCCAAATTTTTTTTCATCTTAAAATTTTATCGAAACAATATTTGAAGAATTTGAAGGACAATAATCAGGATATTAATAGTTAATCACTGAATGTTATATCAACCGTTATATTAATAAATAATAGAAAAAAGTTATTTATAGAATTATCTTTATTTTAACGTTTCAATATTTAAAATTCATAATTTTCTTAATGAATAATTGATTCAAACTTTTTTTTTTTCATTAATTATGCAGAGATTTAGGATATATTTTCCACTTTAACTTTTACTAATCAATAAAGCTAATTTATTCATGTTTCTTATTTATCAAGGAAACAATGTAAATATTCTATGAATATCACTTGTTGCCAACTTTTATCAAATCCCAAATGGCTTAAATAAGAATGCCTGGACCCCAATATACATATTTTCATAATAACGGTTATCGTTTAAAGTCTTATATGGCCTAAGTTGCCGAAAAGACTGAGTGTATGTGTGTGAAAAGGTGAGTGTGAATGGAAAAAGTGTGTTAAAAAAAAAAAAAAAAACTTATCAAATGTCCAAATTTTTTTAATACTTATTTTCATTTTGATAAATAAATCTAGGGCCGTAGACAGAATTTTTTTTTTTTTTTGGGGGGAGGGGGGGTGTTAGAGCCTCCTTGAGTAAGTGCTTGGATAAAATGAGCACAAAGTTTATTTCTTTTATAGTAACTCTACCTCCAAGACAGTTGGTTGGTTTTATTTAACTGGATTAAAATGGAATCATAAAATTTAAAATGGTCAAACATTAGGGCAACACACAAACTTAGAGAAAAGTAAAAAAAAATAGATTTTTATAATGTGTTTAGATACTCAGTTTTCAATAAAGAGTTCGATCGTGCGCATCGGTGTCGTGACGGCTGTCGTTTAATCAAAATAATGTGTTTTTTTTGTAGTTATGCTTAGGGAGAGTTCGAACTCACAATCTCACACCTGGATATAGGTGATAACCTTTGCCTTTAAAGCCTTACAGACCTATTCCAAAGGTTTCAATACAAACTCGCTATTTTCACCTGTATTTACTCTGATTCCATGTAGAATACTCTTTAAACTCAACCATTTTACATATTTATTAGCCTAGTTTTAATTTTTTAACATTTTAACAAAAAAGACTTCTCACTTAAAATAATTTATTAATTATTTAAATTACTAATTTTCTACATTTCTTAATGGCATAAAAAAATCATTATTAACCTTCAATCCTTCAATAAAGCATTTAGACATTCTTTTTCCTTTC
>JAKCPI010021598.1:0-13155 GCA_023213315.1 Euborellia annulipes
TTTTTTCTTAAAATTCGCTCTCACAATTAATTTATTAGAATTCAAAAATTTATTTTTTGGATTCTCTTTTAATCCTAAGATTGATTATAAATATGTATTACTTCTTGAGTTCTGAAGTGCTATAGGAAACTAAATATATATCGACCCGCGAAATTTTTTTATGATACGACAATACACACTTCGATTACTAATTGTAAAGACAGAGTAGTGTTCCCTGTTTGGCCAGTGATGCATCAGATTTTATATGAAATAATATATAGGCCTCACTGTACATTTTTTCCTTCCAGTTTTGGAAAAAAAAAAATCTAATTATTGTTAATATATTCAATATTTAACAAAATGGAAACTCGTTTCTCAAACTTTGCTTTAATTTCTCTCTCTCTCTCTCTCTAACGTTAGCTTTTCAAATACAAATATTAATTATCTAATTTTTCACCGTGTCTAAAATTTAACTTTCATTTAAACTTTAATAATATATTGTTTATATAACTTGATATAAACCACCTTACTGTTAAAGGGAAGATTTCGGCATCAAAAAATAAATTAGGGAATTTGATGATTGTTTGGACCCTGTTATGCATTAGTGTGCCAAGCGTCAAAAAAAAATTCAAAATTGAGTTAAGCACGGAATATTGTTTCAAATGCTTTAATTAATAGTATTTTTTATGAAATATGTCCTAAAAAAATTTATATTTAATATTAATTGCACAATTGACAAAAAAAATTATATATAATCCAATGAAAACAAAAAACGTTAATGTTAATTTTCTCAAAACTCGGGAGCTGGCGCTTGACACACTAATGCATAACAGGTTCCATTTAGTCTTTTCTCGTTTGTTTATTAATCAACCTGGCAAATGTTTATTGACTACAAGAAGGTATAGAAATGCGATAAAAGTCCATTAATTACTCTCTTGAAATTGTTGCCTCTCCACGCCTACTCAAGTCTTCTTCTTTTTTCGCCTTTATTATTTCCGCGGTGCGGGGGTCGGCGGTCCTTACTTTTAGCCTTCCATTCTCAAGTAGGCCTCTTAGGCTGAACGAAATTGAGCAAAAACGCTCTTGGGCAAAACGTTTTTGACTAATTCTGCTTAAAATTGTTTTTTAATGCTTTTCTATGGATCAAAGCACACCGAGGAGGCTAACACATTTGAGTATAATAGGTAAATAAAATAATAGCAGCTAAAATTATTTCATTTATTGACAAGCTAGGCTGACGTTTCGGTCTTGGTCAAGACCATCCTCAGAGCTTGCTGGCTGTCAATATTGGCATACAATCAATAATTCAATCCACAGCCTGTACTCAACTAATTGGCTTGTATTATTAATTTTTGTATTTTTTTTTTTAATTGTAATTCAATCATTTTACATACTAATTTTTAAATATATGTAACCGAATGTTCATGGAATATATGATTAAGTTATTGATTGTATGCCTATATTGACAGCCCGCAAGCTCTGAGGATGGTCTCGACCAAGACCGAAACGTCAGCCGAGCTGGCCAATAAATGAAATAATTTTAGCTGCTTTTCTTTTATTTACCTATTAACGATTATCCAGCAATTAAATCCACATCTTGTAACAATTGAGTATGATTCGATTCACCATTGAACAAAATTTTTTGCCATTAAGCGTTTTGCTCAATCGGTGTGCGTTAACATTGAGCAAAATGTTTTATTTGAGCATTTTTGTTTAATCGGTGTGCATTGGACAAAATGTTTTGTCATTGAGCTTTTTTATCCAATGCCAACGCACACTGATTAGGCAAAAATAAAACATTTTGCTCAATGTCAACGGACACCAATTAGGCATAATTGCTCAATGGCAAAACAATTTGTCTAATGGCAAAACATTTTGTTCACTGGCAAACAAGAGCGGATCCAGAGGTGTTCCTCGGGGGGGGGGGGGGGGAATCTGGTGCGACTGGTCGCACAACACACAATTTTTTTTTCCTAATTTCGGTAATTTAAAGGCGCATTCTCTACTTGTTTTTGGCAGAATGTAAATACAAATCAAATTTTTAAGTATTAATTTTTAAAATTTTACTTTAAAAATAATTTTTTTTTTTTTTCGAAAAAAAGTATATTTTTCAAATCTTGGGGGGAGGGAAGTAATTATCCCCTTTACCCCCCCCCCCCCATTGTATCCGCCCTTGATAGCAAAATATTTTGACTAATCGGTGTGCGTTGAGAAAAACGTTTTGCTCTTGAACAAGATGTTTTGTCCAAGAGCGTTTTGCTCAATTGGGGTGCGTTCCAAGGGCGGTCCCAGAGGGGGGTCAAGGGGGTCGTGACCGCCCCCAAAATCTTTTTTTTTTTTTAACACACTTTTTCCCACTCACTCTCCCATTCACACAATCTTTTCGGCAACTTAGGCCATTTAAGACTTAAACTATACTCATATTTGATTAATATATATTTATTTGGGTCCAGGCCCATTTATTTATACTATAAAAAAAAAAAAAACAGTGACCCCCCCCCCAAAATGTAAGGCTAGGACCGCCATTGGTGCGTTCAGCCTTAAATGTCATTATACACATATTCCATTCATTCATACCAAGTTGAAATTAATTTTTTTCCCTCTTGATATGTTTCTTTCTCTTGTTAGAAATCTAAATTGAAAATATTTAACAACTTTTTTTATGATAAATGCCTCATTTAATCACTCTCTCTTTTTATGATTTTTATTTGGTATAGATTTTTTTACAATCCATTTTTAGATAATTTCATACCTTCCTTTTTGTTTTACTGTCTTTGATTAAATATTCACGAATTTTTATTTTTTATTTTTAATCTAGGATCTACTCATAAAAAGCTTGAGTTTAACACTTAGGCCTATAGATCATCAATCATAAAATTTTCTGAATAGAGGGATATATATATATATATATATATATATATATATATATATGTTCTGGAAGGTTTCCGCGACTGGATGTATGCGAAGATAAGTTTTCTCGGGTTGAGTCGCGTGTGATGTGGAGATTTACTCGACGTTTCGGCTCTCCTTTTGGAGCCATTTTCAAGAGTATGGAATTAGGTGGGAATTGTTGGGGTGGATTGTTTAGATTGTCGTCAGATAGTCACCGAGCATTCAAGACCTCGAGCGCCACAGCAGTAAGACAAACCAAAACACAAATCACTTCGATCATCAACACGCAAACCGCCACCACACAACCCAACACATCTCAAAGACAAACACAAGCCTCGGAAACATCCGGCAATACATCGACTGGGGGAGTAGGCAGATTGAGGCCCCAAAGTCAACCTAAATCAAACACAGACACGATCACACATACACACACCCAATCCAAATCTCAGAAACAAACCCAATCTCCTAACACATCCACTAACCAAACCAATAACACATCGACTTGGGGAGGCAGACTGAGGCCCCGTAGTCAACCCAAACCGAACACAAACGCAATTACACACACTCAACCTTCCTCCTGCTCTCAGAGACCAAACCAAGCCTCTGAGGCATCCAAATTGACCTGGGGACCAGCAAGACTGCGACCCCGTAAACAATCCACCCCAACAATTCCCACCTAATTCCATACTCTTGAAAATGGCTCCAAAAGGAGAGCCGAAACGTCGAGTAAATCTCCACATCACACGCGACTCAACCCGAGAAAACTTATCTTCGCATATATATATATATATATATATATATCCCTCTCAAAGGGAGTAAAAAGAGAAAGGCGTTGACAGAGAGACAGCCTCCACAAATTTTCGCCCTCTCGAAGCTCATTGAAAATTCTGTCAGATTTAAATATAATAATTCAAAGCCAAATTCTTGAAAATGAAATTTTTTTCAAAAATAACTAAATGCCAAACTGATGAATGTAATGGCAGGCAAAAAAATTAAATATAAAACCTATTTAATATTTTGATTGTCGACTTTGTGTTAGTTTTTCTAACTTCAATAAAAATTAATAAGTTTATATAGTTATATTTTCGACGTATTATTATCAAACAAAACGTGACAATAGAATACAATTTTTTTTTTTTTTTTGACACCTTTTTTTTCCATTCACACCCAGGTACACAATGTTTTCGGCAAAAAAAAAAAAGGATTTGGTATACAAATGGCTTAAATAAAATCATCAGACTGCCTGGGATCCAAACCTTCGACCCTTGGTATACAAGGCAGTCGCGTTACCAACTATGCCAAGCCCGAGGGCTAGAATACAATTAAATGATTCGTTTTTGATAACAATACCGAAGACTTATTTACTGTCTTTTTTTTGGCCAAGAAAGAAAATACTCGTTTTCTTATTTTATATAAATTTTATTAAATGAGATTTTTGATTTCCTCATCTGCCATCTGACATATTTTATAGCAAAATTTTGGAGTTTAGGCTTTCACAGTTGTTATTGTAGTAATTAGTTTTTGCCTCCTCTTCAATTACATAAGGTAATAGAAACTTGTATGCTATGCGACCACTCAGACAAGATTTTTTTAAATATTTTGCTATAAATTACTAAAAGAATTTAATTTTCGGTTTAATTGTGGTTTGTAAAAATTGCTTTTCGACTACTCATTCTGTGGTCTTCTTCATTCATTCTGAATTATACCTGAATAAGGCCACAGAATGAGAGGCCGAAACGTTGTAATTTTTACAAATAAACCACAGTTAAACCGAAAATCAAATTCTTTTAGTAATTTATAGTAAAATATTTTTTAAAATCTTGCCTGAATGGTCGCACAGCACACAACTTTCTCTTACCTTATGTAATTTGAAACTTGTGTTCTTTGCTACCATTTCTCCTATATTTCCTATGAAGTAGCTTCAAGAGTAGTCTGTTTCTAAAACTTCAACCTCCTAGCTCTTTTCGTTCTTGATGTATTTTTTTCACAGACTATTTTGTGAAACCCACTGTTTTAAACTATCTTTTGAATTTTTCAATTAACTTAGAGTTATCTTAAATATTTTTTTTTTTTTTTTTTTTTTGTTAATTATGTAGGAAAATTGGGAAACATTCTGCTTTCATTCTAACTTAACAACTTTTATTAGAGATTAAATTTTTCGGATTTCCTACCCAATTCATCCGTGCAAATAAATCTCTTTGTGGACTATTGTGTACAATCTACACATGGGTTTATTTGCATTGAAGATTAATCAAGAGGAAAATATGAAATATTTAATCTATAATAAAATTTGTAAAATATCAAGTTTTTTGCATTATCCCTTATATAGGCCCTAATAATTCATCCAACATCACTGTACGTTTTTTGGCTTGATAGGCTTTTATTATTATTATTTTTTAAACAAAATCTAAATCCCGCTTATGGCTATTTTTAATTAAAAAACAAATCTGGTGTGACTGGTCACACAGTAGAAAAAATGAAATATTTACCTTTGGTAATCGAAAGTTGTGCTCTGTGCTTGTCACACCAGATTTTTTGTGTCGACATATATTTAGTTTCCGCCAATATATTAGAATTCAAGATTTTTTTTTTAAATTAAAAAACATTCAGACTTTTTTCTCATTCACACACACAATCACACAGTCTTTTCGACAACTTAGGCCATATAAAACTTTTACGATAACCATTATATGATAATATATATTGGAGGTCCAGGCATTTCTATTTAAGCCATCTGGTATTCTGGTATCCAAATGGCTTAAATAAAATCATCGAACTGCCTGGATTCCGAACCGGCAACGTTTGGTATAGGATCTAGGCACGCTACCAACTACACCAAGCCGGGGGGCATAGAATTCAAGATGTAAAATTTATAAATATGGGAAAAATATTTATATTTTGTCACCATGGCAACCATTTCTCCTATCTTTTCTATGAAGTACAAGAGTAAAGTGGTCTTCAAACAATTTTGAGAGCAAAATGAGAATATACATTTTAAAAGAGCATCTAAAAAAAAAATTGATTTTTGAATTTTAATCAAAATCGTTAGAACGAATTTTGAGAAAATCGAAAAAAAAAAAACTGAAAAAGTACATCAGTAAAGTACTAGTACTTTTTGGCCGATTTTGTTCAAAAGCTTCGTGTCACGTGCCAGGGAGGTGCCTAACTTAAATATAAAATTTCAACCTCCTAGCTATTTTCGTTCTTGAGATATTTTGTTTAGACACACCGCACACAGACAGACCATGTCGAGAAAATCACTTTTTCGGATTCAGGGGACCTCAAAACGTGTATATCCATCAAAATCTCGACATCGAATTTTTTACATTAATCCAATACCGTACTTTTATATATTAACATATATTTATATGTAGAGGTAAGAGAAAATAAAAAAATTACTTGGATACACTGACTTGAAAACCATAAATTTTCTCTTTAGAAATTTCTGATTTACGTGTTTTTTTTTTTTTTTTTTTCTGAAAGAGAAAAAGAGGAAAGGTGGGTCGGTGTATCCATCACCAAAGGGTATCTCGCAGCCAGGCAGGGTACATGGCGCTGAGGTGTTGTTCGAGGACATGTTCCGGTTGATATCCATGTCGTCGTTAAGTGTCAGCACACACATACACACATACTCTTTCACAATCGATTGCTTTTAAGAGGGGTCTTTGTTTATTTGGCCTCGGGCCGAACATGGACATCGCTTCATCCACCCTCTCTCCTCATTGGGGGTGATATAAAGAATGGCCAGCAACCGACAGGTCGCTTTAATTTCCTTTCAAAAAAAAAAGAAGAAAACTTGTTTAAAATAAACACATGGCAAATAAAAAAGGCGGATATTAGACTTCGAAGAGTTAAGAAAAAGAAAGATCCTCTCCATCTCTATTTGCAAAAAATTGTTCAAGTATTAAAATAAATAATCAGTAGAAGAGTTAAGTAATTATTTTAAATTTTTCAATTGTTTGGTGGTGTTGTTGGTTGCCTGCCTCCAGGAGCTGTCGGGGAATAGAAAGAGTAGATGTGAGGTTTTTACTTTCTCTATCCTATATATGAAATATATAGAGAGAAAGTATTGCGAACATGTCAAAAATTCGATGTCGAGATTTTGATGGATTTGAAGTTCCCTGAGTCCAAAAAAGTGGGTCCCCTAAATTGGTCTGTCTATGTGTGGGTAACGATTTTTACCGGATTATAATTTTATATTTAAGTCAGGTACCCTCCGGGGCATTCAAAATAAGCTTTTGAACAAAATCGGCCAAAGAGTTCTAGTACTTTACTGATGTACTTTTTTTAGTTTTTTCGATTTTCTCAAGATACGCTCCAACAATTTTGATTAAAATTCAAAAATCAATTATTTTTTACATGCTCTTAATTTCAAATTCTTTAGAGCTTGATGATCGTCCAACACTAACGAGTTAAATAAATATTTTTATTTAATGAAAAATTCCTCCCGGATTTGAACACTGACCTTTTTTGTAGAAGTCTTGCTGCCTAGCCCATTTGACCATCGAATCAACTCTTCTTCTCCATATCCAGAAGCACCCTACTTTATGCAGCGCCTATATGGTCACTGTCCCATTGCGACCTCATCGAGAGAGCTCAGCTCAACTTTTTCAGGAGGCTGCTTCACCTGGCTAGGGGAACCCCGAATTCGGTGGTTAGATTGGAGACGGGCTCGATTCATCTTTCCTACACCATAATAAGGTTGACACTGGGTTGGATCCTGAAATTGGCAACAATGCAGGGTGATAGATATCCAAGAATATGCTTTAATAAGCTTGCGCAACTTGAGGGCTCAACTGTGGTCAAATATAACTGGATAAGCCAGGCAAGGAAGCTTTTTGAACGGAGCGGAATAGAGATGGATGACTTTGGGGACGCCTCAAGAATTAGGGAGATGATGAAAGGACCACTAGAAGAATTCAAGAACACCCTGATAGAAAAAGACAGAGAGTTTGTTAATAACTCCATCTTCAACAGCTATTACAAGGAAACAACTCTCTTTAACGATGACTATGGCCCACGAGATTATCTCACCTGGAAAACAAGATTTGGACACCTCAGGTTGTACTCCCAAGTCAGGACGGCTGGAAGGTATATCTTAAAGTTAACGGTGAACTACAACACGTACCTAATAAACCAAAAAGAGATATGCTCCATATGTAATCTTAACCAGCCAGAAACTCTATTCCACATCCTCAATGACTGCCCAATATACCACCCCTTCAGAATGCACCATATCCCGGAGATAAAAAACTTGTCAACTGAAGTTGATGTCATAGAATATTTTAATGGCGAGGAGAATATTAAGAAATTGTATATTTTTGTAAGCGCTGCAATGAGAACAAGGTCTTTTGTAATCAATGAATAATTTTTGTAGCATGTATCTGTAGAAACATATGTACCTCTCTCCAAACACAAATGTACTTGAGTACTTTCAATAAATATTATTATATATACACTAACGAGTTAAAGAAATCCACAGGTAGTGGGGGATAGTGGTGTTCGGATATGAATAAAAATAATCGATTATCGATTATGAAAAATAATTGATTATTCCGATTATTGGTTCCGGCCAGATGACGTTTTTTTCTTAGGGCTGTTCGAATATGGAAAAAATAATTGAATATACATTTTTTACTTTCTCTTACTCTATATATGAAATATATAGAGTGGAAAGTATTCGACCCAAATTCGATGTCTAGATTTTGTTGGATCTTCACGTTTTATTTTTTTATTAGTAAAATTTCCATTTTTCTCTCTCTCGAAAGTTTTAGTAAAATTTCTATTTATTACTCTCTCGTGAAAAACATTTGACCTTTTTTTCAACAAGATGGGGCTTCCAGTAAACGAGTCTCATTTTACGAAAAATAATCGATTATGAAAAATAATTGATTCATTTATTATTTTTTTAATAATCGATTATTTTTTAAGGAAATAATACATACTAAGACATCCAGATTGCTGAATTTTCTGTCAGAATTTTTTCTTTATCCAACCACATATCAAATTTTGCTTTTCGAATCTTACTTTAAATTAGAATTTTGATTTTCGAATTTCAAATTTTGTATCTCTTTTTCTTTTTGGCTTTACAACAATGGCAATGGATTTTTCTTCTCTAATATGCATTTGTATCGACGTTTTTTTTTTTTTTTTTTAATTTTATTTTGGAATTTAACATTTTTCAAAGGATTATATTATATTATTCCCTTAGGTATATTTCATAATGATTTATCGAATGACATAATAACAATTTCCCTCCAATCCGCCCTCAATATAATGATCGAATTTAAATGCGAACCGAAGAAGAAACCCAAACCACGAAAATGGAGGGAAGGAATAGCATCTTCCTCCTCTTCATATACGTTTATCTTCGATTCGCAGCACATTCGTTAATCCCTGATTTATGTCCTGCCTGTTCTCCCCCTGTGGTATAATATATAAACCAGCGATGACGTCACACGTCGTCTTTTAATTGCTACGTAAATAAGCTTGTTCTTCAGATCACCGAACTGTGTAATTGCCTTGTCCAGAAAATAATCTTCCAGTCTATTGACTTGTAATTATCCAGAAATTCGATTATAGATTATGAATTATTAATTAACCTGCGTAATTACTCTCTCCCTCCTTCAATAAGTTTAAGTTTCAATTAATGTAATTAAATTGATATGGATGTTTACAGGCGAATAGGAAATAAATAACTAAATTGTTGTCTCTCTAGGTTATTTACTTGTTCGAATAATTAATATAGTCCACGTATTAAAATAAGGTCTTGATATTATCCTAACACTGATTATTAATAGTTAAATGGATAGAGGGGGCCTCTCAACCCCCCCCCCCCCTACCGGTTGAGAGCTGCTGTTGGAATTCATTATGAAAGATAAATTCATATCAGACATATATGATAAATATATAAAATATCCCTAATTTTAAATACATCTTCTTCTATCCTCGACATTATTATTCTCGCGGTGCGGGGTCGGCGAACCGCTCTCTACCCCTCCACTTCACCCTATTCAAAGCAGTTGTCTCCGACAGACCAGGCTCGGTCATATCTCTCCTGACCCGGTGAAGCTAAATCATGTCAATTTTAATTACATAATAAGCAACATAAATATTACGATACAAATTTATCCAGGCATATTTATTTACACCATTTATTATCGAAATTATTTAAATTTACATGTATATTCATTCTACTACCTGGAATCCGATCCCTTGACTTTTAGGCCAATCAATATTTACATTTGTCAAAATTTAAAACTTCTCTGCGCGGGAAGGAGGGTAGGGTTCATTACGATATTGATAAGGAACCTTAGTTGGCAGCCAACTTCTCAATTTTAACAATTAATATTCTTATATCAACACCCAACTCAAGTTCACTGTTGGGAGTTATATATTTAAATTTCCCTTACCTATATATGTAATAAATACATGTATATAGAAAGTATTGCATTTTAAAATTCGATGTTGAGATTTTGATGGAAATTCACGTTTGGAGGCACCCTAAATACTTAGAAAAGGGTACCGTAAAATGATCTTTCGGTGTTTTACCCTCAAAATAAAGATAGAAGGAAATTAACCAAGAGGTTGGAATTTTACATTTATGCCTAAGCTACATATTCCCCTGAGTAGCGAAAATAAATTCGGCCAAAAAGAACTAGTACTTTATTAATGTACTTTTTCAGTACAAAACTTAATCAAACGATTTTAATCAAAAATTCATAAATCAATTATTTATTAGATGCTCTTTAAAATATATATTCTCATTTTCATCTCAAAATTGTTTGGAGTACACTTTATTCTTGTACAGTGGGGGACAATATTAAGTCCCACCCAAGCGTTTTCTACTTGTGATTATTTCATAGTTTTTAAAAATATTATATTTTTTAATGGAAACTTTCATGGTTCAAACCTAGAAAATTTCCTAAAAAAGTTTTTCATTTTCTTTTATAAAAACAATGAAATAATCTCAAGTAGAAAACGCACCTCACTGTACGTCATAGAAAGATAGGAGAAATAGTTGCTATGTTAATAAAATATAAATATTTTTCTATTCTACTCCCGGAAACTAAATATGTCGACACTTTGACAAACAAAGAACACAACTTTCAATTACCGAAGGTAAGAGATAGTTGTATGCTTTGCTATCTCTCCCACCAGATTTTTTTTTTCTATTTTCTTTGCTTATGAATTTCATAGGCTATCTATTCGAAAATCCGTCTGCCTTTATTATCTCCCAATTGCGACTCCCTTCAGGATTTGTTGGCACGTTTTAATCAAACAGTTGATAATGAATCAGCTAGTGGCGGTGGATCAGTCAGCTCCCTTCCCATTGCATATCAAGAGAGAGAGAGTCCCATTAGAGTAGCCAGAGTAAGCCGTTAATTGGACCATTTGATTGGTCCATTGTTCTCCTCCTCTTTTCGACGGTTAATTGACCAAAATCGACCTGATATATGAGCTTCGGCTAGGCTAACCTCCTCCCTTTGCTTCCAACGAATGCAATTCATAGTTTGCATTATTTCTCCACTCTCGTATTGACAAACTGTGTTGATGACGATTGCTTGTTTTAATTATTTGCTTAGATAGGCACTTTGCACTAAAGGGAATATTTATTATTTACTCTATACTCAGCGTTTTTGCATTCAATTCTAAATTCTAAGAATTATTTATTAGAAGAATTATTGAATTAGAAATAATTAAACTTTTAAAATATTCATTCCACCCCTGGGTCATTGCACAGTTCATTGCACAGTGGTGGAGTTCCTGCCTTTTGTATTAGGAGCCAGGGGTTCGCATCCCGTCTCATGCGACAAAAGTTTTTTCAATTTAATTGGGTGCCAACCATTTGAAATAGAAACGGGGACTAAATGGCCTCTCATGTCAAAAAAGACCTTAAATAAATTTATAAAAATATTATTTCCCTAAAGTCCAACTCATTTCAGAAGTAACACATGTTCAGGTCTATTCTCTAAAAACAGACGTTAAAATTTAAAATCAACAAATGGGTGTTAAAAAGTAATGTAAAAACAATCAGCGTTATTCTCTAAACAAGGTTTTAACAGCGACATTAACATGCTGCTTTTATTTCAAAGCTATCAAAATCATAACCTTACTTTTTAAGTTAAGGACGCCATTTTTATTTTAAATACGACGTTAAAATATTAAAGGCACCCCCTAGACATGACATTAATTTTTAACACTATTTACTAAATGTTAACGCTTTTGCTTTAAAGTTTTTGTTTAGAGAATAGCTATTTGAGGCAAGAAAGTGTTAAAATGAATTAATATTGTTTACGGATGTTAAAAGTTAACGTTTTTGCTTAGAGATAGAGAATAGACTTGGTTAAGTAACGTTGTTTCTGAGTAATTTGGTTTTTTATTAACGTTTTTATTCAATAGCAACAAAATTAATAATACAAACATTTTACTTTCTCTTACCTTATATAGAGAGAATATATAGAGAGAAAGTATTGTTTTAAAAATATTTTCGACATTTGAGATCATATGATTCAAGTACATTTTTTTATACCATTTACCTATTTACCTCTCGGATCATCCGAACCTCCACTCCTCCAAGAAAAAATTCCAGACTACACTCCTGATCAAGTCTATTCTCTAAGCAAAAACGTTAACTTTTATTTCTCCAAGCAAAAACGTTAAATTTTAACATCTGTAAACAACATTAAACATTTTAACACTTCCTTGCCTCAAATAGCTATTTTGTAAACAAAAACTTTAAAGCCAAATAAACTTTAAACTAAATAGTGTTAAAAATTAATATCATGTCTAGGGGGTGCCTATAATATTTTAACGTCGTATTTAAAATAAAAAATGGCGTCCTTAACCTAAAAAGTAAGTTTATGATTTTGATAGCTTTGAAATAAAACCAACATGTTAACGTCGCTGTTAAAACTTTTTTTAGAGAATAACGCTGATTGTTTTTACATTACTTTTCAACATCCATTTGTTGATTTTAAATTTTAACGTCTGTTTTTAGAGATTAGTGTTTTAAAAAATGTTCTATATACTCAATATTGGCCTAATGTTTAAATTGAATGGTTAAAGATTTTTATTCTTCTATCTCTTTATTAAATTTCATCTCACCCTTTACTTAAAACTCTTAATTTTATGACTATATACACCTTTGTTTATTACCTTTAATATTTTTATCTAAAAGGAAAAAAAGAAAAATAATTAAACCCATAAACTTAAACAAAAAAATATGTTTTTCATTAGAGCTAAAATTCTTAAAATGATTTAGGTGGATGAAATTTTTTAAGA
>JAKCPI010021599.1:0-15804 GCA_023213315.1 Euborellia annulipes
TGGCCAATATTCGCGCCTCCCCTTAGACTAGACCG
The DNA here is from genome assembly GCA_023213315.1 of Euborellia annulipes. NCBI lineage: Eukaryota > Metazoa > Arthropoda > Insecta > Dermaptera > Anisolabididae > Euborellia > Euborellia annulipes. The sequence goes on from JAKCPI010021599.1 coordinate 36, forward strand.
CGCCTCCTAGGGAGGCGCATCTCTGGTTGGAATACGCTGCTCTACACCAAGCCCCGAGGGCTTTCTTCTTGAACATGAAAAAAGAAAATTATTATTATTCCATTCCAATTCAGTGCCTGCTTGAGGATTTGTTTACATTCATGGAATACACAAATCAAAGAATACATAAATATTTCTCTATACATTTCCTATGGGAGAAATAGTAACTTTAAGAATTAATAACTCAAAAAGTTATAGGAATTACGGGATGAAAATAATTTTCCTGTAATCCCTATTAGGTCCTCTTTATACATATAAAATTTGGTTTCGAAATTCCAATGGGAAGTTGCCCAAAATTGAGCGTGACAGACGGACGGACATTAGCGAATTATATAAATTCCCTTCTACACAGTAAATGAACTTTTTTTTTTTTTTTTTTTTTTTGTAAGCATTCACACTTTTTCCCATTCTTTTATTTTTTTTATACCCTTTTCGGCTAGAGGCCATTTAGGGGTGATAAATTTATTTATTTAATTGTAAATACATAGTAGCTATCGATGGCTACCGGGGGGCGTTCCACACGCTGATTGCCGGGGGTCACCAATACGAGCTTTCGCCGATCTTGGCATTACTTAGCCGCCTTTATCCCATTCACACTCACACACACATACACACAGTCTCAGGCGATATACATTCATTTCAAAATTCCAACGGGAAGTTGCCTAAATAGAGCGTGAGAGACAGACAGACAGAAGGACATTAGCGAATTATATATATAGATAATAATTTTGATTATTTTCATTTGAGAGATTTAATCAATTTTAATAGGCTTTTAATTTTTTTATAAAGCAAGACAAATTTTAAAGCTAGAGAAAATTATTATATTTTTACTTTCTCTTACCCTATATTTTGTATTATACATATCAAATACTAGCTTGGATCCAATGGGGGGGGGGGGGTTGAACCCCCAGACCCCCACCCCCGTGGCTACACCTATGACTTATAATAATAATAATAAAAATTATCTGATTTCTATATTAATTAGGTCTATAGAAATGATTGAGAGGGCAATGATTAAATTCTTTCATTCGGGGGGTGTGTTTTAAGGGTGGGTAAATAAAGAGAGTCTTTTAAATATTATTAATTCCCAACTGATAAAACCCCGTTAGTTTGCAAGTGAAGGTCCTCTTTATGCATATAAAATTTCATTTCAAAATTCCTTTGGGAAGTTGCCTAAATAGAGCGTGACAGACAGACAGACGGACAGACGGGTAGACCGACAGACGGACATTAGCGAATTATACATATAGATTCCGTCAACGCGTTCCCGAAACGTCGTTTTAGCCCAATAAAATAAAAATTTTTTATTTCTACCTTGCTCATTGGAATCCTTGTTCAAAAAAAAATTCGGAATTTAAAATCTTTTTTTTTTAGATCTTACCCCTGTCCGCTCAACTAGTTCGGCCACAAAATAACGTTAAATCTCTTTTAAAAGAAGAATAAAGTGAGTTAAAAAATAAAATTATATAATTGCATATCAATTTTGATGTTTCTAGGTCGTCTAGTTTTTTTTTTTTTTTTTTTTTTTTAATTTTGTTTTTGTTAAATATTTAATCAGAAAATTGATAGTAAGACCTTCAAAAAAAAATATTTTTGCGATATCAAAATTAATTATATATATTTTTATTAATAATGTGTTTGTGACGTTTTGATTTCAAGGTGGCCACCATCTTCGCGCAAAGAGAGAGATTATAAATGGAAATTTATTAAAATAACTTCCAAAATTTCCATAATTGTCGTTTAAAAGGGGCAGAAGGGGGGGGGGAGGGGGGGATAATTGAGGCTGCCCCGAGGTGTTTTTTCAATTAATTTAATAATCCCATGCCGCACCCATTTTTTTGGAGTGAGTTGAAATTAATTAAAAAAAAAAAAAAAAAAACGTAACACAAACAATTGAGCAATAAAATAAAGTGATCTATTAAAGGAGAAACAAATTGATCGAAGGTCAATCAGACAGTCCCCAAATAGGTAGAGAGATCTCGAAAATTATTTACTATTTTTACTTTCTCTTACCTCTATATATGTTAATATACATAGAGAGAAAGTATTGGATTCATGCCAAAAATTCGATGTCGAGATTTTTATGGATATACACGTTTTGAGGTCCCCTAAATCGAAAAAAGTGGGTTTCGCGACATGGTCTAGTCTGTCTGTCTGGTCTGTGTCTGTCTGTGAACAAAATATCTAAAGAACGGAAAGAGCTAGGAGGTTGAAATTTTATATTTAAGTTAAGGACACCCCTGGGACGTGACCCGAAGCTTTTGATCAAAATCGGCCAAAGAGTACTAGTACTTTACTGATGCACTTTTTCAGTATTTTTCGATTTTCTCAAAATTCGCTTGAACGATTTTGATTAAAATTCAAAAATTAATTATTTTTTAGATTCTCTTTAAAATGTATATTCTCATTTTGCCATTGAAATCTTCTGAAGACCACTTTACTCTTGTACTCCATAGAGAGAAATGGTTGGCGAAATATAAATATTTTCCCATACTTGTAAATTTTACATCTTGAATTCTAATATATCGGCGGAAACTAAATATATGTCGACACGAAAAATTTGGTGTGACAAGCACAGAAGACAACTTTCGACTTACCGAAGGTAAAGAAAGTTGTGTGCTGTGCGACAGTCACACCAGATTTTTGTATATATTGTACTCTAATAACCGACATCGACTTGTAAAGTTATTTGAATGAATATTTGCACGCAGAAAAGTTGCCAATTATTATTTATTTTCTAAACGATAAAATTGAGAGAAATTTTTTTGTGTTAAAGAAATTTATTATCGTATCCCCAGTAAAATAAAAAAAAAAAAGAGAAAAAAACACTTTGATGAATTGGAAATTAATCAAGCTCAATGGTCCCCCTCACACGAACGAAATGAGTTTTTAGCTTTTCAAGTGAATTGAAAGGGTATTTTTAAGAAAAGCCGACATCGTCGTCATTTTACGACCTCCGGAAATAGAGGGGAGGAGGGGAGGGTGAAGGGGGACTTTTGCGACCGACCATCTGGCAATATTACTAGAACTACCACCAACTAACCAACATTCTCCTCCTCATTCACACATCCTACAAAATGATGATAATCGAAAAACACTTGAAAAAGAAAAGAATTTCTTATAAATGAATATTTATCCAAAATAGGTAAAAGGGAACTAATGCCCGTTTGCACCAATACATCTTAAATCTTAAGCTCGACTTAGATCTTACAAATGAATTTGAAATCAAATATATATACAAGAATATTAAATCCACTGGCGTGATGAGCACATCACACAACATCCTCTTAATACTTTCTCTTACACTATATATGAAATATTTAGAAAGATCATGTCAAAAATTGCGATTTATATTTCAAATTAAACTAGCGTCATTAAAAAATAAATAAACTTGATAAAATATATGTAACTGTTACATTTTTCTTTAATATTAAGCCAAGCGCGTGGCGAAACCTCGGATTGGTAACCCGTAGAAATCAGGGTGTGGAATATTTAAAATTTAATGTGTTGGTACCCGTAAATGGCATCAGTACGCGAAATTAAAAAATAAAATAAAAATAAATAACATCACAACTCTCTAATCTTTCTAGAAAGGGTTAAGTCACTTTTGATTGATACAGATAGTATAATTCTCATCGTTATAAGAATTTAGTTAAAAAATTTTCGGTCGCTTCATAAGAGAATTTGGATTGCATTGATCTGATCGCAACTCACCCAATATGGGGGAAATTAGAAGCCATATGCAATAGAACAAAAGTTATTAAACAAGCAAGTGGATCACTCCGCCCCCCCCCCCCCCCCCTCTCCATCCTACCTCTAAAACACTTAATTATATCTAAATATTAATTATTAAGGAGTTCTACTTAAGTTTTTTTTTTGTAGCCGGAAGCTGTCGCTAGACCGTTCATCATTACTCACCTGAAACAAAAAAAGAAAAAATAATTAGAAAAAAAATTATTTTTTTTTATTCACTTAAAAAAAACAGAGGAGGGATAAAAACATCCGTACAAAAAAGAAATTGTATTTTGTTGAACAAAACAAAAGAAGATTTGATTAAATACACTCTACAGTAAAGGTGGTGATTTATTAAGTGAATATTATATTGTCCCTCACTGTACGTGCATATGTGACTGAACTCCTCCTAAACGACTGCACCGATTTTGATGTATGTATGTTTGTGAGAGTCCTGGACAGGTTATGATCCACAAAAAATCATAAGTTAATGAATAATTAATCGATAAAATAAGAAAAAAATAAAAATAGGAGAAATAGTTGCCATGGAAACAAAATATAAATATTTTCAAAAACATATAACCAAGTATTTATTAAATTTAAATAAGCGAAAAATGTAGGTACCGCCGGGAGTCGCACCACGGATCCGTCGATTTACGCTCAACATGCCCTACTCCCTACATTTTTCGCTTATTTAAATTTAATAAATACTTGGTTATATGTTTTTCATAATTACTTCATGGACCAACACATGATATATATATAATTCTTTATTTATAAATATTTTCCCATGTTTACGATTTTTTATTTACATTTTGAAAAAATATCGACGGAAACTGTAACGGAATTAGTATAAATTTTATGTGTGTTTTCGGAGAGTCCCGGAAAGGTAGGTTATGATTCACAAAAAATCTTAAGTTACTGAATAATTAACCGTTAAAATATATTTAAAAAATCTGGTGTGACTGGCGCACAGCACACAACTTTCTCTTACCTTCGGTAATCGAAAGTTGTGTACTGTGCTTGTCACACCAGATTTTTTGTGTCGACATGTATTTAGTTTCCGACAGTACGGTACATTCGATTTTCAAGATGTAAAATTTACAAGTATGGGAAAATATTTATATTTTGTTACCATGGCAACCATTTCTACTATCTTTTCTATGTAGTACAGGAGTAAAGTGGTCTTCAGAAGATGTCAATCACAAAATAAGAATATACATTTTAAAGAGAATCTAAAAAATAATTGATTTTTGAATTTAAAAAAAAATCGTTGGAGCAAATTTAGAGAAAATCGAAAAAAACTGAAAAAGTGCATCAGTAAAGTACTAGTACTCTTTGGTCGATTTTGTTCAAAAGCTTCGTGTCACGTCCCATGGGGGGTGCCTAACTTAAATATAAAATTTCAACCTCCTAGCTCTTTTCGTTCTTGAGATATTTTGTTCACAGACACACCCACCCACCCACTCACCCACCCACCCACAGACAGACCATGTCGCGAAAACCACTTTTTTGGATTCAGGGGACCTCAAAACGTGAAGATCCATCAAAATCTCGACATCGAATTTTTGACATGAATCCAATCCTTTCTCTCTCTATATATATTAACATATATATAGAGGTAAGAGAAAGTAAAAATGGGAAAAATGTATGTATGTACCGGTATGTATATATTCTATAGAAATCCACAATTTTCAATGAATGTATTTGGAATTAAGTACACATATAGTACATGAACCAGGGAGTAAGGTAGTAAACAATTTTTTTTTAAAAAGGGAAGTTGGCTTGGAAATTAGTAGCTCTGACTTGTGAGTCCCAGCTTTCCAGGTATAAGACTTAGGGCTGTGGGAGGAGCTACGCAACCAGTTGAAAAAAAAGAATAGAGTAGTAATAGACCCTTTTGCCTTCTCCAGTTGGTACCCTCGCTTGAACTCGGGAAGAGCGTTTCTTAACATCTGAAAACTTGCATATCCTAAATTGGCAATAAACTTGCCCAATTTGAAGATTAATGGGGATTAATCCGACTGGGCAACCCGGGTGGCTGACAAGCAGCACTATCTCATAAAATCAGGGCCGCAACTACGAGATTTTTTAGGGGGGGGGGGTCAAAATTTAATTTGCCTTAAAATTTTCTATACAAAATTCATTTCATTTTACCTCTTTTTTAGTAAATCTTTCCTTAATTCCCGCCCCCTGATATCTGCCGCCCGGGGCACATGCACCCACTGCCCCCCCCCCTAGATCCGGCCCTGCATAAAATCCATCCAAATCCGTACTGGTTGATGTTATAGCTCTGTGGATGGTCTTGGCCAAGACTTTGTTACTAGTTATGTTTAACAATCTTGGTGGTTTTAAGGGAGTTTGAACTTCAAACTGTGGTGATTCCCCTAAACTTGAAGAGGTGTTAGAAGGGGGTTAATTTTATCAAAGCTCAGAAGAGATGATTGACCTTTATATAAAGAGATTTTGTGTATCTTTGAAGTCCATCAAGAGCATGTAATTCGATGCTGTGGAATTCAGTCTAATTATAGTGTCTTTTGTTGCTAGAAGAATCGCTGATTGAGATGTCTTTTAAGAATTTCTTCATCTTTGTCTAAAAAGAATTATAATAAAACCTCCCCCTCCCACCTCCCCTTCTAAGATTGATTGATTTTTACAATCCCATTTAAACCCGCATATACCACCTGCTCTTATCATTATTAGTAGAAACTTTTAATAAATTGAATTACGTATGAATAATATTCTAATAGAATGTTTTTTTTATTTTTTAACGACTCTATAAAAATTTATCTTTTAATGAAGATTTTTTTTTTTTTTTAAGATAACATCAATAATATTTTTATGTGAATGAAATTAATTTCTTTTCTTTTTTTTTTAAATGAATGTAATCTCAAAAAAAAAAAGAAAAAATCTGGTGTGATTGGTCACACAGTCTTACCCTCGGTAATCGAAAGTTGTGTTCTGTGCTTGTCACACCAGATTTTTTTTGTCGAGATATATTTAGTTTCCGCCGGTATATTAGAATTCAAGATGTAAAATTTATAAACTTGGGAAAATATTTTATTTTGTCAACATCTTTCCTATGAAGCACAAGAGTAAAGTGGTCTTTAAACAATATTCAGTGCAAAATGAGAATATACATTTTAAAGAGCATTTAAAAAATAATTGATTTTTGAATTTTAATCAAAATCGTTAGAGATAATTTTGATAAAATCGAAAAAAACTGAAAAAGTACATCAGTAAAGTACTAGTACTCTTTGGCTGATTTTGTTTAAAAGTTGCATGTCACGTCTCAGAGGGGTACATAACTTAAATATAAAATTTCAATCTCGCAGCTCCATTCCTTCATGCTTTAAATTGAACTCAGACACACAGACAGACTATGTACAGTGAGAGCCACAATTAAGTCCCCAACTGGTAGCTAGTCCCTTAAGTATATGGCATATAGTGAAATAATTTTAAATTTGAATCTATACAAGATTTTATTTTACCTTTTCGGATATTAAAATTATTTCACTATAAGGCACTAGCTAACAGATGGGGACTTAATTGTGGCGCTCACTGTACATAGTAGTTGATAAATGATTATGAATCATTGGCTATTTAGTAAAAAAAAAAAAATATTTTTGAACACTTGAATGATCTCTGAGCTAGCGAATTTCTTTTGTGATTGTTGCGTTGCACCTTTTATTAAAAAATATAAAAGTCTCGCTTTATAGGTAGCCTATTCGAGGCTTAATTAGATTTACCGACTTGGCTTTAATTAATATTCAAAACAAAAACAAAAGAAAATTCCACGGTGATCAGAATCACGAGTCGGAAGTGACAAAGATTGTCTAATAAAACAACAACAACAACAACAACAACGACAATTCTATCAGCGGTGGCCATCTAGTCCTCAACGCCATGGCGTGGCGTGTAAGTATAGACTATAAAAATCAACTAATTCTGATTTTTTTTTGTATGTTAATTTATCTTGAATTGTAATCGCTTAAGAACAAACAAATAACAATAAATGTCTTTATTCTTTCATAATTAAACTCCCCGGGTATTTTATTTTATTTTCTTGACGAAATGCAAAAAAAAAGTCATTAAAATGATTTCCTTTTAAGACCTAACCACCACAAGAAAAAAAAAAAAGAAAATTAATTTCAATTTTCCAATTTGATATCAGGTGAAGTGAATTATTAATAAAAAAAATGTTTTATTTTTATACGCTGTTTCGGTTATCTTTTGCGCCATCAACAGAACTCTCAAATATCGGTGATAATAAAAGTGTGTGTTTATAAGGAAAAAACACACACACACACACACACACACACACACACACAGAGTCTTGAATGGATCAACTTCCCGGTTGAAATTTTTCACCCACATAATATTTATTAATACATCAGGGCGAACAGCTACCATGGCTTTTATGCCCTTACAATAATTACAATTGAATTATAATTTAAAAAAAAAAACTTGCTTTTCTTCATATTCATTTCTTTCTCATATTTCTTCATCTATCTTTATTACTTTCTCTTACCTATGTATATATGTAATATATATATAGAGAGAAAGTATTGGATTCATGTCAAAAATTCGATGTCGAGATTTTGATGGATCTTCACGTTTTGAGGTCCCCTGAATCCAAAAAAGTGGTTTTCGCGACATGGTCTGTCTGTCTGTGTGTGTGTTCAATTTTAAGCATGAAGGAATTGAGCTATGAGGCTGAAATTTTATATATAAGTTAAACACCCCCCGGGACCGGAAAAATAAGCTTTTAATCAAAATCGGCCAAAGAGTACTAGTACTTTACTGATGTACTTTTTCAGTTTTTTTTGATTTTCTCAAAATTCGCTCTAACGATTTTGATTAAAATTCAAAAATCAATTATTTTTTAGATGCTCTTTCAAATGTATATTCTCGTTTTGCCCTCAAAATTGTTTGAAGCACACTTTACTCTTGTGCTTCATAGGAAAGATAGGAAAAATGGTTGCCATGGTTACAAAATATAAATATTTTCCCATACTTATAAATTTTACATCTGAATTCAAATATTCCCTACTGCCGGGAACTAAATACATGTCGACACAAAAAATCTGGTGTGACAAGCACAGTACACAACTTTCGATTACCGAAGGTAAGAGAAAGTTGTGTGCTGTGCGCCAGTCACACCAGATTTTTTCTTCAAGAATTTGAAGAATCTTCCATCAATATTTTCCAGCCTCAAAATATCTTCTATTCTTGCAGGTAAGCCTAGTTCTCTTCTTAGTTGGTAATAGTTTGGGCACTCCGATAATATGTGGTCCACACTCCAGATAGTTACACATCTTCCGCACACAGGTATGTTGACTCGACTAAACAAATATGAGTGTCCCACATAGAGGAGGACTTGATCGGGTCCTCAAACCACAAAAAAAAATTATTTGTTTAAGATCTTTTTTGGCGTTTAGCCTTCGTCCCTATTTATCTCAATTGATTGGCATTGAAAAAAATTTTCTCGCCTGGGATGGGATACGAACCCGCGACCTTTGGCATCAGAAGCTAATGCTCTACCTCTGACCCATAGGCCAACGGGAAAAAATTTCTTGAAATTCAGAATATTATTCGTCTATGAAAATTGCCCTCGGGCTTGGCGTATTTGGTGGCACCTTGGACTCCAATCAGCGGCGTAACTAGCCTTTGAGGGCGGAGGGGGCGAAGCTCAACTAGGGCGCCGTTTTTTAAGTTCTAATATAATTTAAAACAAAACTCTCAATTTTTTGGACAATTTATGAAAAGAATATGATAAAATCACCGTCCCTAGACTAGATCTTAAGGCGGCCATACACGGCAGGTCCAAAATCCAAATTGGCCCGGCACCGATCCAAAACTCGCCGTGTATGGGGAAACCGAGTTGGCTCGGCGACCGTTGGTTGGCTCTGTTGGATTTCCATCCGAGCCAAAATCCACAGAGCCAAGTCCACGAGCCTTGGATTTGTCCTCGCCGTGTATGGCAGTTCACCGAGCCAAGCCAAAACTTGTGCAGCGTTGCCAGATTCATATTTATTTTTTTTAGATCCTTTTGATATTTTTTTTAAATTTTCTGAAGAGATTTTAAATAGGATAATTATTTAAATATTTTTTAAATCATTTTTTTTTAATAAAATTTTGAAAAAGTACTAAAATTAAGATAATTATGAGTGACATGTCATTTGTTGGGGGGAAGTTCAAATGATCAATGGTAACCATTCATCCCGCATTTTGCGGGGCAATTTTGCATTTTGATTCAATGACCCACAAAATGTCCTACATTTAATTTGTAACCGTTTCTTCACTTAAGTGTTTAAGATTTAATTAAAAATTTTCAATTTTTAAAAATTATTTAAATTATTTATGATATGAAAGATGACATTATATTGGGATATTTTTATGCAATTTTTCATTTTGTTGTATTAAACGAAATTCTATTTCAATATTTCAAAAAAGGCAAAGATGTAACGAGCTACAAAAGGTTGTTTTTCCTTCTATAAAGAATTTAAATAAACATTTTTTATTTATTATTTATATGGTGACATATTTTCTGATATTTTTAAACAATTTTTACTTTCTCTTAGCCTATATATGAAATATATAGAGAGAGAAAGTATTGCGATCATGTCAAAAATTCGATGTCGAGATTTTGATGGATATACATGTTTTGAGGTCCCCTGAGTCCAAAAAAGTGGGTCCCGCAAATTGGTCTGTGTGTGTGTGTGTGTGTGTGTGTGTGTGTGTGTGTGTGTGTCTGTGTGTCTGTGTGTGTGTAACGATTTTTTTAGCATGAAGGAGTTGAGCTAGCGGATTGAAATTTTATATTTAACTTAGGTACCTTTGAAGAATCTCAAAATAAGCTTTTGAACAAAATCGGCCAAAAAGTACTAGTACTTTACTGATGTACTTTTTCAGTTTTTTTCGATTTTCTCAAAATTCCCTCCAAGGATTTTTTTTAAAATTCATAAATGAACTATTTTTTAGATGCTCTTTAAAATGTATATTCTCATTTTGCCGTTGAAATCTTCTGAAGACCACTTTACTCTTGTTCTTCATAGGAAAGATAGAAATGGTTGCCATGGTAACGGAATTTAAATCTTTTTCTTTTTATTAGATTAAAAATCAATTATTATTTAAATTCCCATTTTTTTTAAATTTATTTGTGTCTTTAATTGTTTCAAAGAAAACATATATGTCTCTCTCTCACTTGCAAACATTATCGTCTCTCTCTACTCTTTTTAAATTCCCTTTCCACCTTATCTTCGCATAGGAACAATGTTAATTTCCTATAGGGATTTGTATGTTAATTTCGATTCAAAAGGGGGTCCCCTTTAGAACTTTTTAGGCATTTAAAATTTTTTTTTCCAATTCTTATGAAATTTTGTATTTATTTACGATTCTATATTGTGTATAAAATGTCCAAATATGAGATTAAAATTTTGAAAAATAACCATAGTTTATTTGAAGCAGTCAACATTTAAAATGCAAGTTTGAAACTAAGGTGCTATCGGAAACTAAATATATCTCGACACAAAAAATCTGATTTTTTTGTCTTATTAAACAAAATCATTTAATAAATTCTATTTCCTTATAAAAAAATATATATTTTTTTGGCATTTTTATTTTGTTGTATTAGGCATCGATTTGACAATTTACTAAGAGACTAACCTTTATTTACTCTTAAATGTCAAATTTCAAACGGGCCTGCTTGGCTCGGCCGTGTATGACCCCCTATTTTGGATCGGTCGAAAAATGGACTCGCACAAATTGGCTCGGCCTAAATGGACCTGCCGTGTATGGCCGCCTTTAGATGCCCTAGGGTGCCTATGTCGGTATCGAGGGGCGCCTAAGTCTTGATTCGTCTGGGGCGGAGGGGGGCGAAGGGGGTCGCTTCCACCTAAATATGCTACTGACCCCAATAATATTCATAATAACGGGCATCGTAAAACGTCTTAAATTGCCGAAAAGACTGTGTGTATGTGTGTGTAAGTGAATGGGAAAAAAGTGTGAGTGTTAAAAAAAAATGAAAATTTATTAATTAAAATAAATAATTAAATCTCTCTAATGAAAAATTATAAAAATTGTTATATAATTAAATTTTCTTTTTTTTTTTTTTAATTAGTATAGGAAATGGAATTTTTTTTAAAATAATTGGGAGAATTGGAGAAATGTCGAAAAAATTCGTATTATATTGTATTATTAATTATTAATAATATATATAAAATATTGTAGGCCCTATTAATAAATATAATAATATTTAAATAAATAAACTAGAAAAATGCAGGTAAATTTGAAAAGTAAAAATTGGTCGAAGAAATCAATGGAAACATAGATTTCTAAAAAAATATTTTAGTTCTCTCCAAAATGTGTATTTCAGTTGTACTACTGGTTAAAATGGGAATAAGTAGCTTTAATTAATTCGTAAAATTTGGTGTAGGAAGGCCCAGTGATGGGCTACAAAAAAGCCCTGGTGGTGGTACTGCGTTGCTTCACTTAACACAAAACTTGTCACCTTTAAAATACGTCATGGGATGGCGAAAAACGATCACAACTTTTTATTTCACCCCAATATAAGAAAAAACTTGTATCTCCCTTACCAGATGAACGAAACAACGATTGAATAATAATTTATGGAGTTATCGTGAATAAGCACACACACACACACACACACACACACAACAAGTCGCTTCTGTATTATGGTCAATTAAACAGTTTGATAGTTTATAAATTTTATATTCTAGTCTTTTTATTTTTTTTAACGAGCAAATTTTAAAGCCACAGGTAGAGAGAGAGAGTCGTTCGACAAGATAATGGAATTTTATTTTATTTTTTTTCTTTTTGTTCAGTCAGCCTCTTCTTCCTTCTGGGTTTTTATATTTATATGGAAGACATTAAAAATTTCGAGCACAATAGCCAAAGAAACGAATTGATGACCCTGCAGTTGCATAATAAAAAGTGATTGGTTGGTTTCCGGGTTGACTTTGAATTAACTTCTTGGTAATCAAGGGTAGGTTCCATTCCTGGACTTAGAAATAACACTGTGCGTCAAAAAAAAAAAACAAAAAAAAACGTAACACTTTGTTTTTTTTTTTCTTAAAAAGACTTGTTCTAATCTTTAAACATTTAATATGAAATATCTTCTACATTTCTAAGTAAATTTAACACAAATACATATCATTTTAATAAATAATTACAATTTAAATAAAAGAAAGACAAAAATGTCGAAATTTTATTTATTAACGTTAAATTTTTCAACGTAATCTTTCCATTTCAGTTTTTCTCTGTCTATTTTATTGGAAATTCTTAGAAAAACAAAATTTGTAATTAATATCCAACAAAACATATCGAGATTATGTTTAGGAAGGAGGTCATTTATAGATATCGATCGTGACTTTTTGCGTTTTGAAGAAGATCGAAACGTCGATTGGTGGATGGGGGAGGGGGGTGACAGCGGGCAATTTGTCGACTGCAACAGGTCGCTGTGCCCTATTGTGTTGTCCCTTGGCTTCATAAATCATCCCTCCGCACGCCCTTATTGCCCAAAACAACCCTCCAAACGAATCTCATATATTCGATTTTAATTGAATATGTATATATTTAGAATAGATGTCACATCCAATGTCACCCTTTTTTTTCTATCAGAAATAATTATAAAACGAATCCAATTCGAAATTCATAAATAAATGAATTCGTTAATTCAAAGGCACACATAACAAATTAGTGACTTGTGGTGGCGCTTTGATCTAAATTCAATCCCCCCCCACGATGACTAAAATTAAATCTTTTTTCGATTGATTAATTAATCGTGGTTAATTTGACAGAATCTCTCTTCTCTCTCTCTGCAAAAAGTTTTATTTTTTCTGACTCTAAATTGAGCATCCGTTTTTTTTTCTTCCCCTTCCCTTCCTCAGGAGTCATTTGATTTATTATAGAAAATGACATTTCGAGAATCATTTCTCAAAGATAAAGATGAACGCCCCCACCCCCACCTCCCCCACCCCCTTTCTGATATAAATCTATTTATTTATTTTTTTTTTTCTACAAATTTTATATATTTGACATACGAGATCAAATCTATATTTTCTTTTCAATTAATCATGTTTAAAAAAAAAAAAAAATGATTTCAAATCAAACTAATCTCCAGTTGATTTTGGACAAATTCCAAATAAACAAGTTGTTAATGATGATGAAGAATTTTTGGATTAAAATGATCATTCGATCCTATTCAGACCAAAAAGACCAAGTCTTTTTTTCATAGATCTCCAAAAATTAATATTTTTAAGATAAAAACTCTCCGAAATAACAGAGTTGAAAAATCTGAAACTTTTTTTTTAAATGATAATCAGAAAGTTTCATCAGAGTGTTTGGCCTAAGTCATATTTTATTTGATGAAAAGGCATTTGTATTGTAAGCGCTATAACAGGGTAAAAGGAATTGTTTTTTTGATAAATCACTGTGCGTCAATAAAGACGTAACACTTTGTATCTTTTTAAGAAGACCTGTTCTAATAATCTACCTTAATGATTCTCTAAGAAACATTTAATATGATATATCTTCTACATTTCTAAGTAAATTTAACACAAATACATATCATTTTAATCAATTTAATACAATTTAAATAAAATAAAGACAAAAATGTCGATTTTCAATTTGAGGAAAAATTCAACATAATCTCGATATGTTTTGTTGGATTTTAATTGAAAATTTTGTTTTTTATAAGAATTTCCAATAATATAGACAGAGAAAATCTGAAATGGAAAGATTATTTTAAAATTTTAGAAATTTAGCGTTAATAAAAATATTTCGACATTTTTGTCTTTGTTTTATTTAAATTGTATTAAATTGATTAAAATGATATGGATTTGTGTTAAATTTATTTAGAAATGTGGAAGATATTTCATATTAAATGATTCTTAAATTAGAGAATCATTAAGGTAGATTAGAACAGGGTAAAGTGATTGATAAGTTTTCATTGACGCACAGTGTATATACTGGAATACAGTAGATGTCTTGAAAACATGGCTTAAAATGTCAATTAATCTATTAAATTGAATAATAGAACATGGCTGTAGCTGATATGTTTAATAGGAAAGAGGGTGCAGCCAAATAATTGAGCATCTATTCAGTAATGAACACTCTTTATTGGGACGTTTCGGCTGGGATCAACCCTGCCATCTTCAGCCTTCAACGAGCATATTTAAATATAGTTGTCATTAGTTAATCATTCAAGTTGTTTGCATTTTTTGTCCAATGAAGGCTGAAGATGGCAGGGTTGATCCCAGCCGAAACGTTCCAATAGAGTGCTCATTACTGAATAAATGCTCAATTATTTGGCTGCATCCTCATTCATATTAAACAAATTAATCTAATATTTGACACAGGGGCGTATAGAGAAATTGTTTTCAGGGCGGGGGGCCTGATCTCAAAAAATTTTCACCCGCGGAAAGCGCCCGCGGGATATTTTCTCTTTCGCGGAACAAACATTTTTCCCGTGTGCCCCGTCCGTGGAACCTTCATTTTCGTCATCTACCGTTCGCGGAACATTTCCTCTTTTTTGGAACCTTCATTTTCGCGCTAGGGGGCCGAGCAAACATTTCGGGGAGAGGGGGGGGGGGGGGCGAGACCCATTATTGGCTCTATATTCCTATATATGCCCCCTCGCCCCCACCTTACGCCCCTGATTTGATATTTGATTTTTATAAAAAGAAAGAAAAACTTTATATAATGAAAATTGTATGCCTATTTTTTTTACAATTTGAAATATGCTTATAGGCCTGATGATGATCTAATTATGGACCGAAACCAGAGTTGATGCACCTGGTAGTCAACAATAAATAAGAAACCAGTAAACTTTCTCTTTCTTATTAATTGGATACTCTTAAACCCTTAAAATAGGTCAAATTGCCCTCGGGCTTGGTGTATTTGGTAGCATGCCTACCGAACGTCTCGTGTTCAACCCAAGGTAGTCTCATGATTTTATTTAAGCGATTTCTGGATA